>WOVY01014954.1:600000-891060 GCA_013436015.1 Rhipicephalus annulatus
TAAGTCGCATTATCTACGTTCTCCGGATAGTTGAATTGAATGCAGTGAAGCAAGATCTTCGCAGAAAAAAAAACTTCGTGGATGCCTCTGTTATAGCAATTTGTAAAACACAAAAGTAGAACATGCCCTTGCTTATTTAGCATATTATTTCTTCTACTTTAATATAAGAGAGTTTTCACAATGTATATTGATAATTGACAGCTTCAGCGAAGCTTAACGTGGATGCATCCACGTTAACGTTTAGTCATACATCTACATCCGTACGACTAACGTTCGCATCATTGATTGGCTGAACCCTTGCAATTATTTATGCTTGTGGTAGCTGTAGTAGCGAACGGTGACAGCCGAACCAAAGAAAGCGATGTGATGTCCAGAATGCTGTTACTGATCGCATGATGACCTCAAGCTAAGGTCACCTACTGATGGCATGTTTACGCCTGTGCCTTACCAAAGGGAAACGCCACGTGCCTCGCGTCTTTCTTTTGGTCCGCCACGACTATTCGCTCGAGCAGCGTCACTGGGGAACGTGGAGTTGAAGCAAGAAGAAGCCGGCTGGCGTCGCCAAACTATTAGGTACCGATGAATTTTATAAGTGACACCGTTGCATGGGGTAATTTCACCGCCTGGGAGTGTCTTAAGGCATTAATAAAATTGCAATGCTCCAACTAGGAACGCGGCGAATGGCACGGGCGCTCAGAAATGACGCGTTGAAGAAACTGACCGCGGATGCCACAGTTCTGACGCATTACCGCACTTTACCAAGAACGCTGGGTCATCACAATGATAGAATTAAAAGGCTTATGATCCATAATCTATAAATCTTGCGCCCGTCACGCAGTGCATAGCGTGCCCGGCATGTATAGCCACGGGCCAAGAGGCCATATGTTCGAAAACTGTTGACGAAAATGTTTTTTTACTGACAGTGCGTATTTTTCAACGTCCTTTTTGTCGCGGAAATACGTCACTCATACGTGGCAGCCAGGGCTAGTTGGCTTGACATGACGATAGTTATAGTGCGAGAACAGAACAACGACACAGAGTCAAGAAGGACACAAAGGACACGAGCGCTCATGTCTTTCGCCTACTTCTTGTGTCTGTGTCATCGTTCTGTTCTCACACTATAACTATCGTCATGTCACTGATACCTCGGTGGACCGAAGCAAAAACCCGGTCGCGTTAAAATAATCACTGCTAAGGGGTTTCGCTTAACAATTATAATTAAAAGTGACCGCAGCGAATTGCAGCTCAAAGTCAACATATTTATTTATTTATTTTATTTGTGAAATACTGCAGGCCAAAAAGGCCCAAGCAGGAGGGGCATAAACACAAACAAAATATCAGTACATGAGCGACACAGCTTCGCTAAAATACATCTGTGTAAGAGGAGAGCGAGTAGAAGAGAAACATGAAAACAAAGAAAGCACGCGATCAGTACATGAGTAACACAGCTTGACTAAAATACATCTGTGTAAGAGAAGAGCGAGTAGAAGAGAAACATCAAAAAAATCAAGCGATATTGGGAGGGGGGGGTTAAGATTCACAGAAATAAACATTGGATTCATCAAGATCGAAGGTTGGGAGGAAATCAGAAGGCAAGTTATTCCATTCTGTTACAGTTCTCGGAAAAAAGGAAAACTCAAATAAATCTGTCCGCGCAAAATACGGAGTTAAAGATCGGACATGAGAATGACGAGTTTGTCTGGTCGAAACTGGGGTAACGTAATGTGATGGGTCTAGCCCCAGTTTATTGTTAATTAGTGAGTCCAAGAATTTTAGACGGAGAAGCTGGCGCCGCGATTGTAGCGTCTGGAATTCGTTATCTCGCATTAGTTCAGTAACTGATGTACCACGACCATACTTTGAGTAAATAAAACGCACTGCTCGTCTTTGAATCTTTTCGAGGGAATATATGTTAGACTTAGTATGCGGATCCCATACAATACAAGCGTATTCAAGCTTTGGACGTATTAAAGTGTTATAAGCTAATAGTTTCACTTGCGACGGGGTGTCTCTGAGTTTGTGCCTTAAAAGACACAGTTTACCGAAAGCCGATGACGAAACATCGGCAATGTGTGCATATCTATGGTGATAAGGGCTGCAGCGCGAGCACGAAGGTGCGGAGGCCTTATCACCATGAATTCTAACCGACTACCCCAAATAGCCATTCTTCTTGAATGCATTTCTAGTACACAGGGCAGTCCTACTTTGGACCCGTATGCTCAAGACCCAGCCACTTTGGTTTCGTGCAGCACTCGTGTTGTCCTCCTCTTTGCTTTTCTTGCTTCGCTTTGCGTTTCACGTTTCTTCTTGTGAATTGCCCCAGGAATTCATGTTAGAGCCTTTACATTTGCTATTGTGCATAAACGACCTACCAGGCATAGTTTCCGCTAACATTTGTCTTTACGATGATGATTGTATTTTGTATCATGCAATCCATTCCCCTGGGCTCTATCTTTCACTCAAAGCATTATCATTAACGTCATACAGTTAGTGTCAGATTAAGCAAATGAACATTAATTTTCTAAAGACAGCCCCCATGTGTTTAACCATGCAGGAAACCCCACCAGCGTTCATTTATTCGTTCAACAATCACGAAGTACAGCGGGACCTACATTTTAACTTCCTAGGCCTCCTTTTTACCGCAAATTTATTGTGGTCTGATCGCATCGACAAATTTTAAACCGGAGCTCTGAAAAAACTCGCACATCTGAAGTGCTGGTTACGCTTAGCCTCTAGGGAAACAAAATTGTAGCACAAAAAACCCTCGCGGGTTGAATCCTTGAATATCGCACCACTGCAAGGTACCCCTTCCAAATCGGTGATGCAAACGCATCTAATCCACCCAGAAATTATAAAAAAATATACCATTCGTTTGATATGCGGACGCTATGACTGCAACTTCTCAACGATATCCCACCTAACGCACCTTGGTATGACTTCACTTTTTAAAAGATGCGGCATCAAGCCTCTGAAAATTTTTCACTTTTTTTTCAATTTGCCACAAAATTAGCTGCTCAACCTGCAAAACAACATCTATCAGAAATAGCCATGCGCTCAACGCACCCCTATTTGATAGATGTAGCTAGTTAGAACATGCTCATTGCGATCGCTGCACGCAAAATGCAAAAAACACGAGAACACAACAAAACACAAAAAATGAACACAAGAAGTGATGTGTATGTCTAAGCACTTGCGTCGTGCATTTTCTTCTGTTTTTGTCTTTTCTGTGCGCTGATGGTTATAAGTACCTGTGTTTCGTCATTGCACAGACTTCTTCAATTACACTTCCCCCCCCCCCGATTGATTTAAATGTCGAATTCCATACCAGGTCACATTCGTTCAGTACCAAAATTTGAATTTTAGAAGGCACTAAACGACGGTATCAACTAATCCTTACTTCTTGCTTTGCAATGTTGTATAATTATCTGTAATCTATTTTTCGTTATTTAGGACCTGTCACTGTTTGCGTTTACTTCAATTGTTCTGCTTTAATTGTTATATAATGTGCTGCTTTGTACCCACTTCTACAATATAACCCTGCAACCTAGCCGTATTATGTGAAATTTAATAAATAATAACATCTGGGTAGTCGTCCTGCCTTAAGTTGTGTTCGGATCCCGGCTGCGGCGGCTGCATTTCTGATGGAGGCGGAAATGTAGGCCCGTGTGCTCAGATTTGGGTGCACGTTAAAGAACTCCAGGTGGTCGAAATTTCCGGAGCCCCCCACTACTGCGTCTCTCATGATCATATGGTGGTTTTGGGACGTTAAACCCCACGTGTCAATCAATCGATACCATAGGTTCTGGTCGCTTGCCGAAAGATGGCGCCACATTCCACCTTACTGTTTCCAGTAGGACCGTGGTGATTGGGTCTTAAGAGGGGTAGCATGCGTATGCGCACATGCGTGTCGCAAGCAGCCACGGCAAACTCCAACAGCTACCACCTCCTAAAGAAGCGATGAATGGAGGGAACGCAAAGACAAGTGGTTCTGGCTGGCGCGGCAGGCATTCTTGAAGAGGAGGCGTTGGTTTATCGAACAAAAGCGATCCATTCAAATCCCCTTACGTCCTCTAGAACACCGCCTTTTTGAAACAGTTACTTTCTCAAAGCTTTAGATATGCATGAACAAACAACGCACCTTCTCGCCAACTTCGGTCAGGTCTCCGGCAGGGAACGAGTTAATGTCTTTGGCTAGTTCGCAGGCTTCCAGAACACGCCGGTAAAGAACTGCGTCGTACGGCTTCCCAAACAAAATGTTGTCTCGCAGTGTGGCATTGAACACCGTGGCCGCTTGTGGTACATACCCGATGGTACCCTGGAACATATTTGCACAAAGAGGTTCTCAGCAAAGTTTGAATGGGTTTTCGAAAACTTCAGGGCCTTCAGAAACAGAGCGATTTCCGCGCGCTGTGAAGTTTTTTTTCAAGAAAATAATTAGGAAAAACTGCAGAATGCATAACTTGGTGTCTACTTCGCAGTATAACAGATTCAAGTTGGGATAGCTGGGGCGATTGCACTTCATAAATAACTAAATTTGCTAAAAAACTGAAGCGCAAGATAAACAAAGCGTAGGTCGATGCGGAATTTTATCGCTGGTTTTCAGGCAACAATTTACTTGAGTAAAGAACGTACAGTTAGCAAGACGTATAGTACTAAATACTACATTTTCCCTCAAAACACTCTTCCGAGCCATCTCTTCAACTCTCTGTTCGTCTATTGTCATAGAGTCGTGACGCGGATGAAGGGAGCAGACTTGGTGTTCAGATGAAAATCTCTCTTCGGCCCGACTTGTGGCCAGAAAACTGGAGGTCAGATTGCAGCAACACACGTCCACTGATAGCGGCGAACAGTGCGTCGGCTGGCGATCAAGTGATAAGTGGTGAGGCGCGTCAACATAAATACACGTGCCATCGAATATGCTATTCTTAGGGTTAGCGGTGAAGTAGACTCCATAATAATTTAAAAGGGGGCGCAATCCTAACAAATTAATCTACTGCAGTCCTGGAGCTTCTCGAACAACGCATGTGAGGTTCGCCCCAACAATAACCGACCGTAAAACAGGGCTATAACAAAACTCGAGGAGGTAATGTGCCATTGTCCCCTTCGAATAAGCCCTCATCCCAAAACTTCAACAAAATATGAAAGTGCAATAATAAAGTTAAAAAATACACAACTAGTACAAGCACTAAAGCAAAGAAACAACAACAAAATACAGTCCTCAGGCTCGCGCATGATATGGCTTGAGGCGGACAACACAGAAGATTTGACGTCATGTACGGCGCCGTTGAGAATTCGAATTGCCGTCGAAAAAAACGTCGTTGTAGAGTGTACCGAGGCGTCCGTCTAGATGCCTAATAATAATCCTGTCTACCACACAACAGACGTGCGCATATTTATTGCCTTATCGGCTCTGTGAGTAGTCTTCATATTGTAAAATTGAAAAGTTTAATGTTCCACTATGTATGTGTGTGTGTGTTTTCTTTTCTGTGCCCTTTTTTAGTGCTCTATTAGCCTTGCTAATCAAAGAATGAGAGACCAGATGACGGCGATGAGGCCGTGCCGTGGTCACAGCTTTTTTTTTTGGTACGCGCCCGTAAACGGGGCACCAGCTGCAGCGCCCAGCCAGGCCCAGAGCAAGACCGTTCTTGATTTTTCATGGCTCGCGCAACACGAGCCATGCGGCTCATTTTATTAGCACCGCAGGTGAACAAGACTGGCTCTACACTGCATCAGCTCCCCAAACGGGCTTTTTCAGCGCAAAAGATCTTCTTTTGTCCTGGAACGGCATAACAAATCACTGCCGCCTACAGCGCACCAAGTATCTCTCCCCAATTTACACCATGAAGCTTCGCGCTACCATAAAACACTATGGTGCCAGTTACAGACCCGTACGTTTTTTACTACATCTTTTTGCCATCTTATACATGGTGCGATATATCGCCCCTTTGTGCATTTTCTGCCAACAAAAAGCTAATCTAGACCATGTCATGTGGGGGTGTACTCGGAAACTGCCAACTCATTCTCTGCATAATATTAGTGAGGGGCAGTGGAAGGCTTCTATGTGCAGCTCGACGCCCGAGGTCCTGAACCAGATCTTGGATTGGGCCAAAAGGGCAGCGGAGATCTATGCTATGTGGGCTCTTCTGGCACTCCACCACCACACTTTTCTATCTTGGGATAAATAGGGAGATTTGTTGATCCTGACTCAGGATCGCGGTTGGAACTGTGGGATAGCGCCCGAGTTGCCCTGTTCTGTCAAACATATAAAAAAGCAAGGGGGACCACTACTATGTGCATGAGTGGCAGCCCGTGGATTTTTAAAGGGTAAGTCCAAGTTGTCACTGCCAAAAAGGCTGGGTATCCGAAAGTTCTCGCGGACGACACTGGAAGCCGCGGAGTGGGTGAACGGCGCGCCGAACAGATAGATGTAAGGCAGCACTGGAGCAGCCCGTCAAGGCCCTTGTGGCCGCGGGTATTGGTGACACCAGAGGTCGCCATTTCGATAACGTCTCAGCGAGGATGGTGCGCAGCGCTGAGATGCCTCGTAAGAACAGATGTCGCTAGTTTTAAGTGATTGGCGTCTAGGCATGAGGGTCGTAGAGAAATTGACGCTGTTTGCATGGATTGCATGGTTGAGCATGGTAGACGATGGTCCCTAAAACGGCATGCCGGAAGAAAAGCTCTACAACGCACACAGCGATTTTCGACGGGCTGTCGAAGAAGCGGTTGGTAGGCGTGTTAAACAGATATGGCCTTGTGGCCGGAGATTGTAGTGCACCTGGAGGGTACCGACGCTCGCTCATCTTTATCACCTGGACTTGAGCAGCGCTCGTGATAACGACTGCGTCGTTTTAGGTCGTGTGTGGAGTGCTGATTTGGTTTTCAAGGTTCTTCTTGCTATCTTCAGAGGTGTACGCGAAAAGTCGTACATCGCCGAAGGTTCAGGCTGTGCCAGCGCATGGTGCAGCGTGTATGTGAATAACGAACCACCTTGTTCAGCCAGCGCAGAAGAACTTTGATGTGGGACGGCATGCTAATCATATGCTTGCATAGCCGTTGAGTCACAATCACCGAACTTCACCATGAGCTTGACTGGAGCACCGTCTGCAGTCGTTGACATGCTGGCAGTAGCTTTGCAAAGGGCAGCTAGCTTAGTTATGATGCCACTCGTAAGGTTAGCGAACAAGTGACAGGTGGCATCGGTTCGGCTGTCGCACACAGCGTCAGGAGGCCCTGAAGTCGCCATGCTCACTGCCGTGTCCACAGGCGTCAACCGCTTGACGAAAGGCTCATCTGTTATCGTCAGCGCAGCAAAATATGACTCTGTGAAGAATCCGACGGTGTGCGATGCTGTAAACAGCGTCGAATTCGCGACGGAAAAAGGTGGCAGTGGCTCTGATTGCGAAACCAAGAACTCTGAGATAGGAACTACAGAGTGTGCTCCAGAGTCGCAGGCCACTTGGTCGATGGGCCGATTCGCGCGGCATGAGGATCTTCATCTGTGTAGCCGGGTGCAGTTGGCAGGGCGATAGTGTGGACTGGCCATGGCGCGGGAGGCATTCACGAGGATGAGCGAGGCACCATGGTGTCGCTTTTAAGAAGGCAATGTTTTATGCCGTAATACAGGAGCACGGCGTCACACAGGTGGTCGTAGGGGTGAGGGCTTCACGCGAAATACATGGGGCGGTGTTTGAGGTTTTGGAGGCTCCACTCAGTATACATGAGGTGGCGTGTGAGGTCCCGGGATGATGGTACTCCAGTACCTCAAACAGTAATTCTTGGAGTCAGGTGATGTTGAGCCCTAAAACATTCTTGAACACTTGGAACCAGGACTCGATGCTGAAGGTCTAAAACGGTGGTAGACGCGGGTCAAATTGTGTCTGCAAAGCTTGAGCTGGCTGAGACATTGCCGGGAAGCTCAGAGGCAGTGGTTCAGCGACGATTGCTTGTCTCTTGGCCTGTGATCACCAAATGTTTAGATGCCGAAGACGAGACGATGTTGATAAGGCCATGCCATGATCGCAGCTTTTATATGGAACATGATCACGCGGATGGGGTCGCTGCTGCAGTGTCCAGCCAATCTATAGGAGCAAATCATCAGGAGGAGAGAGCCCTCCAGCTCCTTTCTTCTTTAACGCGGCAGCTGGCGAAGGCTGGCGCGAAGCTACAAAAGTGTTCACTGACATCGAGGTTTTTTTCGTCGGTGACATTGGGTAACATGGCGTCAAGTGTCGTTGCCGGGTTCCTTCAAATGCGTCATTTCTTGTACGGCGGTGTTGTACATGTAGGTAACGTACGGGAGGATGGCATCCACGTCTTGCGTTGAACGCCTACATACATGACCAGGATGTCAGCCATGGTCTTATTCAGATGCTTAGTCAGGCCGTTGGTTTAAGAGTGGTACGCAGTTGTACGACGGTGGTTTTCTGACTATATCTCAAGACTGCCTGTGTTCGTTAAGCAGTAAACGTCCTACCTCTGTCGGTGATGAGAACTTCGGGGCGGCATGCCAAAGTATGATGTTCTCAAGGAAGAGCTTGGCTACCTCAGCGGCACTGCCTTTGAAAAGGGTTCTTGTTTTGTGTAGCAGGTGAGGTAGCTAGTACCAACAATGATACACTTATTTTTTCGCAAGTCTACGTTGGGAACGGCTTTAGAGCTTGACCCCAATCTGCGGGAACGGTTGCCGGGAAGGATCGATTGGCCTGCTGCGCTTGTTGGTGGTGTCTTTCGTCGTTGACAGTCTCTGCATATCCTCACGTAACGAGTAACGTCGGCAGTAAGGCGTGGCCAGTAGTACCTTTCTTGTATCATCGCGAGCGCACAAAAAACACCAGAGTGCTCTGCCATGAGATCTTCATACAGAACCTGGAGGAGTTCTGGTGGCAGAAGTGAAGGCACCACAAGAAGGTATTTGGCTCGAAGCAGCGAGACGTTTTTCTTTGGAGAAGGCCGTTTCGCGGTGAAAACGACATAAATGTCTGCTTGAATACCTTCCGAACAACGTGGGTCGTACCCTCGAGGTAGAAAACTAGGGCCGTGAGTTTTGCGTACGCACGCTGTCGTTCAGCGTAGTCGTGTGTAGAGACCGTTCTCAAGAAGCAGCTGTCATTCAGGTCATCAGGCGGCGGTGGGTCGACAAGGCATCCACACAGTCAGTCGGCATTAGAGTTTTCTTCTTCCGCACTTTTAAATGACGGTATGCCACATTCATGATGTCTTAGGCTACATCTCGCAAGGTCGATCACCTGAAGGATCCTGCAAGTTGACTTAAAAAGGGAGTCATAGTTTGTCTACGAAATTCGAAAAACAATGCACGGCATCAATGAAAGCATTAGCAACCGATCGTTCCTAAGTGAGCGCAAAAAGGAGATGAGACATGAATCAAGCCTGGCAAAAATATTTTAATATTCGTCGACATGCTCAAATGAAGTGCTCAATAGTTACTTGGAGGAATGAACCAACCGAGTATCTTTCCATGTTCTGTTCATATATTTCTCTTTGTTGTAAGTTTATTATTATTATATTTATTGTTGATAGTTTATTTTTGTTTCACTTTTTTATTATTTGTGTTTACCTGAGTTTCCAAACTTGTGCACATAATTTTCGCACAATAAGACCTATTTCATTACGCTTTAATATTAGTTGTTTCATTTCCACATTTCACAATTGTTTATATTTTTTGGAATTCTCTTTAACCTTTGTCTGCCTTATCATTTCTAATTGAGAGAGACCAGCCAGTGCTAGCTGGTTTCAAACACAGGCACTACAGGGAGTGAGAAAAAGTCACAACTATGCCACAAAGGCGAAGCAATGAACGTGATAGCAACAAATTGGAAGGTCACGCGCAGATGACAAGCAGACCGAAACGTTCCCCGTATTTCTCCCGCACAAATTACTCAAGAACGTACTCGTAGGTACCGATGAACGCAAATAAACGTCTCAGTTGTTCCTACACTGCGTCTGAAAAGCGCGCCCTTTTCGCGTACGGAGGCTGTGCGACGATTGCAGTGACCTTCGTGCACCCGGTAACTACAGCGAAATTGTTCTGGTTAAACTCAAAAACTAGTGAAAACGTGCGATCTTCCCCCCTACAAGAGGAGAGCACGCGATCGAGCGTACACACCCTTATTCTCTACGCGGGCCAAAGTGCGCGTCACAGATGAGAGCTGCCACGCTCTCACAGCGCCATCTTGCTTTTAATGCATAAAACACGTTAGCCCCCCCCCCCAAAGGTGGCCGCCAACAGAGATAAATAGTAGATATAAAAGCTTATCGTTTGAACGTCCAAACAGGTACCCCACGGTGGCTCAGTGGTTAACGCTTTGCTTTAACGACGAGGAGGATCCACGTTCAATTCCTCATGGCAGAGTCTTTATTCTTGGTTTTTTCATGTCTTGTGTTTTCAAATATATAGACACGTAGACATATACGGAGCATGACATCGACGCATACGCCGACACTGTCGGTAAAATCCAGCCGAGAGTGTCCATATAATTGCTATCGCAATAAAAAGGGCTGTATACACGCACGCCGTCATTTTGACATTACGTGTCTTCTGGCCCATGACTTAGCTTGTACTTTTCAAACGGCCTTGTGTGCTTTCACCATCTTTGCCCTGTAATATGCCCCCTCCACCCCACATATAAACGTGTCAGTGAAGTTTCAGCAAAAACAACACACCTGTTTAACTTTTTTCCTGCGTGACCACAGAAGAGGCCAGATCGGGGCCCTTTCTGCCGAAGTTCCCCTTTTCGCTAGAAGTAATTGCCTGCGACCCAAGCTCACCAACATTATCCCTCCGCTACCTTGTTGCGGAGGGACATTTCTTTCCTTCTCTGCCACTCCGTCTCCCTCTTCTTTCTTTTTCTTTCTTCTATTTTTCACTTTTTGAATTTTTAGCTGGTTTACTTGCATTCCTTCCTCTCACTTATTCATGTTTTGCCAAAACACATGGAACGTGCCCTACCCTAAACTCTCTCACACTTCTCTCTTTTTCTTGCTCCAGCGAATGAGACAAGGAGAACTATTTGGCACAGCATATTTCACGACAGTAAAACATCACTAATTTATTGCTCTCTCCTGTTTTTCTTTAAACCAAAATATTGATGTGGGATGTTCGTCTAACGTCGCACTTGTTCGCAAACCATGACGAAGACAAGTCCACCGGTACAAACCTTTGTGAATAAAATTAGGACACTGCTGAGTTGTGTGTCATATCTTCCCCAGTATGTTTGGCCCATTGAATAAGGTTTGTCAGTTTTACAGCAATGGCTACCATACATCCCACTTCAAACTGGTTGTCGGTGTGCAGCCCCTGCGTTCCAAAAAGTTGTAATGTTATTGTAGATTACTTGATCGAGTATGTACACCAAACGTTGAACCCCCTAGAACTTGGAACCCCCGCAATCATTTAATACTGCGGCCTTCTCAACTACTTGCCGCCGACGCTGCCGAGGCTGGTGATGCATGTGGGAACAGTGGACAATGCAGACAATGCGTGCGTACATGCTCTGACTGACATAAAACAGCTCGATGAGCAGATTCACAGTAGCGACCGAACCTTGAACTCAGCATCAGCCAGTCGCTACCCAGAGCCTCAAACCGCCGGCACCGAGGTGCGAAAAAAAGGCTTGTACACTGGTTCATTAGGGAAGCATCCCGTGTCGTAAGCCACGTGTGCCGCTTGTGCCATCGAAAAGAATTTGGTCGCAGTGTGTTTTGTCTCGACCACGCCTTACATGAGATGCCGCCTTGGAGCGTCCTCGCCGCCGATGGCCTACACTCAAGCTTTGAGGACACAGCGATGCTGGCGGTTCATTACAGAGGACTACGGACAACGGGGACGTACCACCGGCCCTCGCAGACCTTGCAGCCGGCTGGGAACGCTGCCCTCGTCGGTGCTGGCTCTCCAGCGCCCATCGGAAACACCATCCCACCAAACTCTCCCTCACCACCAAATCCCCTGCCACTTTCTCCGAGGCCTGTCACTTGACCAACTGCTTCGACTATGGCCTACAACCTCCACAGTTATAGTGAAGCCACTCGACGATCAGCACGCTTGAACGCAAAATGACTGCCAGAGCGTTCAGGTATGGTGCATTTTTCCAAACCGCTCATTTCAACAAAGTAGGATGGTAATTGACAAACGTGTGAAATACGACCTGCACTACTGGACGCTGACGCCATACTCAGCGTGCGATTCGGTACTGAAAGGCTTGTCTCTCAAACTAAGATTCATCCACAACAAATATCAACGTGAACACTCACCCACTAGTCTACTAACTCTTTCTGAGCTTCCTACGCAAGAAGTACAAGCAAAACAGGTACGTCTAAAATTTTTTATCAACTTCTGCACAATTATTTTAAAATTGACATCTTAAATTACGCGTCTTATTCAGGAAAACAAGCCACAAAACACAAACATACACGCACAGTTATGTACAATTTAAATACAACACTGATGTGCTCAAATATTCTTTTTTTCCGGTAGGTATTCGCGAATGGAACATGTTGGCCCCCCACATCACTAACACTGAATCAATGTCTCAGTTTGAGTTAGAAATTGACAACAATTCTTAGCTTCTTTAAATACCCAGTGACAATAGAATGAAACGAGTATGTACTACTTGTATGTTCTGTAAACAGCCATGTAAGCGGCCTTATTGTTAAACTTGCCATTTTTGTACGTGCTTGTATATTGTTAATTATGTTGTGTAAATATTGCTAATTTACAAAGTGCCAGACTGATGTTGCTTTCATGTTCTGTATTACAGTTTTTTTTACTATGATGAGCAATCATAGCATCTGTACAGAGTGCCAACCTGCTATAATCTCAGTAGAGACTGGCAGTGTTGCAAACAAATAAATATATGAATTCCGTAATGACAACATTATTTCAAGAACAACCACAGTGGGAGAAACCTCTTTACTGTGCATCACTGCAGCTCGTGCAAATAACTATTCGACACAATGAACGAAACTCTCGTGAACTCCAGGAGATAAAACTCTCATTTAGACGTCAGTTTGATCTGAACCAGGAGAACGATAACGATCTCGTGGTGCATGAAAATAGGAAGACAGCAGTGACAAAAAGAGTGGAAGCGTCGCAAACTGGAGCGGGAGGGGTTAGCTGAGACAATTACTACACGTGTATATATATTGGCGACATCGATATACATCAACTGGGATGAAGAAGTGGGGCCTCCGATCATAATTAGTCTTTCTTCAGCACACCTATCTGCGGCCGAAATTAGACTGCTTTTAAAGGGCCTCGCATTCTATCCGGCTAGTGGAAACTTTATTGAATTGCAGTTGTATCACGATTTAGGCAACATTGCCAGAAATAAGCGCCTACGGGAGTATTTCAATGAACGGAGCTGAACAGCATTTCCTGGTTCTTCAGGAAAAATTGGTGACCACCTCAGCAGCGTGACAGACACTTGGACGTTAATATCTCGGCCGTACAAAAACACGTCATATTCGCTTGTTCAAAAACAAGGTGCTATATAAAAAACCTCTCCTCGGAAGAGCGTACGTCTTTGGAGCTCTTATAAGCCATAGAGCGCATTCGGTAATTAAACCTGCGTATAACGGTGGCGTGACAATAATATAGATAAAATTGAGCACCTGAGAGAAGGCTATGAACAACAGGAAGACAAACACTTCCATGCGGAACTAGAAGAGTGCCCCATTAAATTATTCAAATCAGAAATATTCCATAAACTAAATGGACTGAGTAAGAATGCAGACATTACGGCTGAGATGCTCAAGGCAATCCAACTGACTCAGCCTGCCCCAGGTTGGTTTTCTTCGCTCCCTAAAATAGACAATGCCAACCACCTCGGTTTTCCTATTGTTTCAAGCAATGGCGTAGTAACAGAAAGAATGTCAAGCACGCTAGACTTAAGCAATAAAAATATAGTTCCAACTATCCCCTCATACATTAAGGACAGCAACCAATTTCTTCGTGAAATCACCGCACTCGAGGTTCCCAACAATAACATACTTGTGATAATTATTGTTCCACAATCATCCCAAAATCAAACATCCCACAGTCAGATGGCATTGACGCAACAGGGGCTGCTTAGAAGAAGGCCAGTGCGCCAGCATTCTTAGATGAGGACACGCTGTTGACTTTACTTTGGTTGGGACTAAACCAAAATAACTTTCACTATGATAATAGGCACTTTCTCGAGATAAATAGCACAGCTATGGGTAAAACTATGGCTTCTAATCCCAGAAATATCTCATGGCATCCATTGAAGAGCATTTTCTTGCAACAAAAACATTGAAGTCTCTCGTTTACAAAAGAGTCTTGGACGATATATTCAATATTTCGCACCACAGAAAGGAAGGTCTGCTGTCGGTCATAGACGATATTATTTCAACTTACTCATCAATTCTGTTTACACTCACCTTTCTTTTGTCAACTATAAACTTTCTTCATGTTAATATTAAAATTATAAAGGAACAAATTTGCACAACCCTATATAAAAACCCAAAGAATCGCCATCAGTATCGTTATATTAAATTTAGCCATCCTCATCAATGCAAGACAGCTATCCCATACTCGCAAGCACACCGATACCACCGAGTTCGTTCAGACGTGTCAGATTCCGAAGGCCATGCCAGGAATCTTCAAACGACGCTTGTGGCAAAAGAGTACCCAGAGAGAATCATCGATGATGCCATAAGCAGGGCGCGTGGTTTAGATAGGAACAAAATTTTGTCTGACTTTGATCACTCAATTCAAACAAACTAAAATTGTCCTCACAAACTCGTGCACACTACCACACCACAACAATATCCTTTAAAAACATATTTACATTACACAGCATAGTGCGCGTCTATCCACAATTTTCGTGAAGCCGCCACGTGTGATCGACGGCCGCGAAAAGAACATTAAAGGCATTCTAGTTAAGAGCTAAGATGACCGATTGAAATCAGTGAATCAAGTTTTAATCCAAGTGGTGAACATCGCTGCCAAGTCTGCGAACACATGACCACAACCATGCCAAGTTTTCGTCCTCAGACTTCACATTCAAAATGAAGGACTTTCTAAATTGTGACAGCCAAAACGTGGTATATATGCTGCATTGTGATGTCTGTGGCCAGCAGTATATTGAACAACTGGTACGGCTTTCTGAATACGTTTCTAGAATCACAAAGCCCACGCACGCATTCTGCCAAATCTCCATTTTTTCCAAGCATTTGCATTTGCCAGAGCCCTCATTCAATAAAATACGAATCACCCTCGTCCAGTCAGGCTTTCGCAGGTCTCGTGAACAGAAACAAAGAGAGTCATACTTCATTCACAAACTTCAAACATCAACACAGAGCTTCAGTGAAAGCATCGGCAACCTATCGTTTTTAGGGCGTGAAAAGTGAGGTGGCGCATGAATTGAGCATGGCATAATTATTTTATTATTTCTCGGCCTGCTCGAAGAAAGTGCCCAATAGTTATCTTGGGGAACAAACCAATTGAACATGTTTTCATGTTCGCTTGTATATGCATCTTTGTTTTGAAGTAAACATTCGACAGATGTCTGCTTGGTTGTGTATGTAAACTTGGAAGCGATTTAAACTCCAACTAAAAAGTACGGGAAGATGCGTAAACGGGACGTTTCGGAACCAGCTTGGTTTCTTCCTCAGAAGAGACTTTGGCTACGTTGCAGCGGCGTCTTCAAAGCAATCGCGGGGCGGTTAATGTCCCCTCCTAATCTCTCTCGCTCTAATTTTCGTTTTGCTCTGAAGCGCAGTCCGTGTATATACAACGGGGGAAGAGTTTCAGTAGAACGCTTGATGTTTTCGGCCATTATCTGTATATGCCACGACAAGAGTAGTAATGTTCTTCCCCAGTTAGTCTCACTTTCGAAGATCGCCATTGCGTCGAAATTTATGCGGTGATCAAACAACTCAGAATGCTCGATGACAACACTGCGCTTTTTGTAGAATTTCCGGACACCATTGGTGTGTTGTTTGAGTCGT
The DNA here is from genome assembly GCA_013436015.1 of Rhipicephalus annulatus. Taxonomy (NCBI): domain Eukaryota; kingdom Metazoa; phylum Arthropoda; class Arachnida; order Ixodida; family Ixodidae; genus Rhipicephalus; species Rhipicephalus annulatus. The sequence continues at coordinate 615,991 of WOVY01014954.1, forward strand.
TCTGGTAGGTTTATTGTGCCGCCGATATTCGAGAAAGGGCACTCAGCGCACAGAATTTCGTAAACAGCATGGGGGATTCGGTCCATTATTGGCTGGTCTTTCGGGCGGGAGAGCAGGTGGCTCAGCGTATATGAAGGCACGTGCGCGATGCTAGCGTTGGAGAACTCGTATCGCAGAAATCCCACCATCGGTGTCAGCACCGCTGGGTGTGAGCGAAAAATCGAGCGTGAGCAAAAAAGCAAGTTACAGAGATTGCCGCGGAAGGCCGCTATTTGTCCATGCGCGCAAGCGCGATCACACTAAAAAAGCCGCGAATTTGAAGAAATAGAAAGTAATCAAGGTCACAAGGCGCAGGTGACGTAGTTTTTTTGTCCCTGCCACTCCTCCTTGCTTGCTTCCAGCGCTTTCGTTGGGACGAGAGAAAAGATAATGCAATTGCAGCATGCGACAAACCTTCGTAACTTCCTTGAAACTTTTGTGGCGTTGAAGTTTGTGGCGTGAATAAACTTTTCTAGTGAGTTCATTCTATAGTTATATGAAAAAGTGTTTAAGAGCCTCTTTAACGCACTTTGTCCGACAGGTGTCATGAAAAAAATGAGCCCATTAGGCGATTTGTAGGTGCATTTGGGAGGCCTGAAACTACGTAAAAAAAGGTCGGCATGGTGCAGCTATCATCGTTAAAACACACAGGAACTTTCAAACAGCTCTGAAAACGGACCATTATGTCCATCTAGCGCGAAATATATCATACCTTTCCAGAGGCGTTGGTCAAGCAAACAGCAAACGCTAGATAATGTGCTGCTATATGTAAGGAATCGTGAGACTCTTTGTGGCTTCCGAGATGACGAGCGCACGGTGTGTATCTTAGAAGCAACGGGACTCTTGCTTTAGATCAAAAACCTGTATGTACCATTCGCGCGCGTGCGCTGTTACATTCTACTGTGTATGTGTTTGTGCGCGTGCGTGTGTGTGGATGTAACAAAACATAATAACAAGTATGCACTTAGCGGTTGAAGGGCGCACTAGAAGCCGGATTTTGCTATCGCATTCAACTTTTAAAGGCAAAGCTTAAGGGTCCCCCCCCCCTTTTTATTTTTTCGAAGACCCGCGCCAACATCTCGCCGTTCCCTTGCTCGTATGAAAGCGGTACGCGTTTCGAAGGGCTGTCAATAAAAGCTTATTGGGGTTTTAGAATCCTCTGTTGCTGTACGTGGTGGGTCATGGCTCGTAGGGAGTTTTTGCTTATTCGTTTTTTCTGAGGTCCGCAATCACGCAGCCTTCTTTCTTTCGTTCCAAGTCAATGGAGCATATGTTCTCGGCTCTGTGCAGTAATGTGGTCACGATGGTGACTTTGTGGAAGGCGGAATGGGATGAATCATATTGAAGATAGCGGCCGGTGTGGATTGGCTTCCTGTGAACGGACAACTCCCCGCCGTCGCACTTTCTTGCCACCTTGACGTCGACAAAGGGCAGGCTGCGGTATCTTTTGAACTCCGCCGTAAATTGTATGGCTGGGTGCACGGAATTCAGACGCTGTCTGAAGTTTTCAATTTGAAACGTCTTCATGACGCAAAACCAATCGTTTGACGATTGATTTTACGGTTATCCTCTCACAGCCTAGAAACAATAAACTGGCATTCACTTGTGAACAAAGATAGCGAAGAGGTGCGTACACAGAGATCCTTACTTGTACTATTTTTTTGCGCTTCGCTTAGAAATTTTGTCTCAGAAAATTGTGCGACTCAAGTTAAACACATAAAAAACACAAAATGAGGGGCGTTGCTTCCCTTTGCTTGAAGTGAGTAGGTCATGCCCACACAGCATAGAACGTAGATTCCTTACTCTGTTGAGCCGTGTAGAGGCTGCTAGCTTCCCTCAATAGTTAATTATGGCTATTCCCGAATAATTTTTGCAGCAGTTTTAGCGTGGAACACGAAAAGCGATGATTGCTACAAGCCATCAAACATTAAACTACAAGTTGTGCCATATATTCATAAGTTCTCGCACAATTTCAAAAAAGTCGCGCGCAGGCAAGGTGTACCCTTGGTGTATGTGGCCTCCAAGAAAATCGGGAAACTGTAGGAATGCATCAATGATAGCAAGGAGCGTGGCTGCGGAAAGAAGCATCAAAGGTCTCATGTGAAATGTACCACGGAGGTAGTGTATCTTCATGCCCTCATCCTGCGGGAAGGTGAACATCAGGCAAAGCAAGAGATGTATTGCTGACTGGTTGAAAGAACGCACCAAAAATTTTAAGAAACGAGATGACAGGTATGCGCAGATGGTCGCGCATGCCATTTTTTGTGATTGTGATGAACGATTATGTGAGACAAAGATTCTAGGCAGAATCGCAATAACAAATGCACGTGACGTGTTAGAGGCCTTTAATAGTATAAATGAGTATCGCAGTGTAAGCACCCCTTCGCCATCTTTGTTACCAAGCGAATCCCAGTTTATCGCTTCTAGACTGTAGGATGTTGAACTGTACATCTTGATAAAGGATGCTGTTTCCCTTATATTATGGTAATGTTGGCATGTGCCCCATGTATATATTCAAGCTTTAGTGCTGTCAATAAATTAGTTGGAAGCGAGCGCTGTGCGTGTTTGATGTCGGGGTGGGTGTGTTCATGCATGTGTCGTGTATTTGTGCTCAAATTAGTTTTTTTTCGATATTTTCATACAGGCCTAGTACTTAGAGCAGAAAAATCGATGAAAAACTTGAAGGCCTGGGTGTGTGAAAGCTACGAGATGCAAAGCGACCTTATTCTTTTATTCGTAATGCTTCTTAGCGATGCACCACGCTGAAGAAACTTTGATAAATACATGTAGCGGCATCACAGTTACCGCAATAGACACCCTACTTATTGGAGAACGCATCGCAAGACATTGGCTAAGAGCGAGTATTGGTTAAGCGAGACATTGGCTAAGATCGAGACATTGGCTAAGAGCTACAAAGCCAAAAAAATGAAGGCAAAAAGAAAGGTCCAGTGGGAGTTGACGCCAGTGTGCTTGCATTTTTCTAAACAAGCCGAGTGCTGCCATGTGACTATATTTCACCAATAAGGAAGCACCGATCGCGTTGCCTACCCTCGTCGGAGTACCCAAGGTGGCATAATTTAACCATGTCACTGTCTTCAGCTTTATTATGCTGGCCTAGTTAGGCAGTATCACTTTGAGAGGCAGAACTCAGCGAATATTTGTTGCTTCACAAGGTGGCGTTGATATCATTGTATCTTGCATCTCAAGGCACACAATATATTATTTAATGTCTTGGAAATACCAACACATTTATTCTTCTTGCGAGATGTATCGCGACGCAGACGCAAGATACTGAAAGAGTATCAAAGATAGTATCTAAGATACAATATTTTTAATACTGCCGAGCTCTTCTTGGTGAAATATTCACGGTCTGACTGGCTGATCAATGAAAGCTTTGCATACATGGATGACAACGATGCGTTGAATCCGCCTTCTGTTCTTGTCTCTTGCACAGAAAGTAGTGAATAAATGCACTGCTTCTAAAACGCTCAGTGATAAGCCAGCTAGATCAATACGAATGCTTAATGGTTAAATTACTACACATCGAGACGAGGTGCTCGTGTTACACTCTGGCGTAACCCCTTTTTGAATCGCACCGTGTGTGCACATGCCCGATAATAGATGCGCCAGCATCACCCAAAATTTATATGGGTATCGTATGCATAGCAGCACATATTGCTTATATTACTACACTGCAGCCAAACTTACGCTGATGCGAACAGTGCCCTGGATGCGATGCAGATCACCCAAGATGGCAGCTAAAAGTGTGGACTTGCCACTGCCCACGAAGCCAACGATGGCTACTAGTGAGCCTGGGGGCACGCTTAAGTTGATCCCTTTCAAAGCCGGCGGGCAGTCTTCGTCGCTGGTTCTGCAGAATGTGCAGTCTTGTAGGAGCACCTCACCTGGACAAAAGTGGTCTACCGTTACGCTTCTGCCCCGATGCAACTAGGTTATGCTGATTCAGTAAGCCAAGTTAGTATTGCTTACTTTATGTGATTCTTCTGCCAGTAAAAACCACGCACGCACACAAGAGAGATATGTCATTTTGTCCTTGTCTCTCTTGTGCATGTGTTCTTTACTCACGGCAAAAAGCCACACAGCAGGCTACGCTAATGTGATCCCACAGGCATTGAATATTTTGCCTAATGTGCGACTGTTACTTTTTTCAGATTTATGAGTTTCACGGTAAACTGTAGCCTGTTCGGAGAAAATATTTTCACATTTTGTCTTTTATAGGGCCTCCATATACATAAAAAGGAAAGCATATGCTTATGTGCTATTCGAGGTGACCTACATGTCTTTAAAAAACCAATTTATGCGCCCCCACATGAGACATTGACGCACACAGACACATCACGGTATCAAACACTGCAGTGTGTGCGTGAATGCGTCGCGTGTTTGCGCTCAAATTGCTTTTTGAAATGTTCTACCAAGTAGTCCAACAATTTATTTCAACATATCTTCACTCGCAAACGTGCACGTATTCGCAGCTGACTATCACAGATGAAAGTGGAGTCACAACTGACAAGTGACTGAAGCAAAGGTAGTAGCGAAAATAAAGTCCAACCAACTTAAATGAACAACCAAGCACGAACCAGAAAGACAGAGGTCATTATCGTGGCAGAAGGGCTGCGAAATTTGCCAGAACTCATTAGACAGTTTTAGGTAGCGTGGGCAACGGCCTTGCGCAAGCAACGGGTGAGAACGAACAAGAGTGCGCATGCGCTAAATCAGAGAGAAATCCGTGCGTTTGAGCGCGCAAAAGATGTGCACGCTAGATTTCGGCGCTTACGTCGCGCCCGCTATGGCCGTTGCGTACCTTGCCGGTGGCTGCCTCGCGAGATCTCATTTTACTACAAGAAGTAAACAATGGCTGCGCGCGTCGATGGCATGGTTACTGAAAAAAAAGGCCGCGTCCATCGGCTATTGTAATTAATTTCTTCGCCTATATATGGCGCAGTGCAGCGCTGAAATGCATGGCTTGTCACTCCAATGTGCACTCACGTTTTGGTTGTTTCGCACGGTAAACTACCACGGTACGTGACAGCCTCAGCCGTTACGTGCCCAATGCGCCGCGGGTTGTGTTCTTTAGGCACTGCGCGCACTAAACTAAAATTGTTTATTTGAGAGTTTTTGTTCAGCACACGTAAGGTGGTACGTGCGCAACGGCTAGCGAGCTATGAACGTTACAGCTGAGGCTGCTTCCTACCATATTAGTTTAGCGTACGCGACAACGGACATGTGAAATGCGCCTAAACGTCCACACCTTCGTCTTGGTGTGGTACTTGGTGCCACCTAGTGACTAGGCTATCAAGTAAATTATCGAACTATAGTTGACACGAGTAAAGACATCAGACAAGCCAAGGTTTCACGACAGCACGATTTTCATTTAGGTGATCTCCGGTGACTGGCGATGGTGCTACGACTCCGAATAGATGGGCAGCTGCGAGAGAGGGAATGTGTCCTCAAGCATTCTTTCGAATCACCACCATTTGGAAACTCTTTCATGGGAATAAATAGACGATTTGATGCCAATGACCCGATAACGAAAACTTTTAAAAGTAGACTTCAGCCTTGACGAAATAGAACATCGCATAGGGCGCGACCGTGAAACCAAGCTGCTGCGATGCTGCTCTCGCAACGAAGCAATTCCGCTTCGAAAAAAGAGATCTCAGTAAACTAGTTCGTAGTTCATGCATTGCTGCTCCCTGGTAAGATCTCTAGTGAGCACAAAGCGGCGGTGCCGGGACGTGACGTATTGTGCCTTGTGATCCGAAGGCTGGCCTACCCAATAGATGGTGTGACCTGCAAGAAATGTTTGCGCTACACACCTCAGTCATATCAAGTGTGAGCTATAAAGTTATAAAACACATTACGGCGACATTTTGGTACTTGTTACAGGACATGAACAACCACTCCTGGCTTTCTTCAGGCTGCCTCAGTGATTTTGCAGAAGTAAGTGGACTTTGCATCTATTTACAATATTAGGCTGTATCGTGAGATTTACAACATATTTTGGTACCTAAAAAATAAAAGAATGTGTGCGCGTACTATTCATCTTTTTTCTTCTAAAAACAACATGGTCGACGTGTAGGCCCGAGCTTGGCCTTCCTCAAGGCATATGCACTGAGTCGGCAAGATCAGTAGCAGAAGTCAGTGACAAGACTGCGTCTATTAAATGACGCACAGATTTAATTTTTCATCGATATTTAGATAACCAGCAAAGGTTTGCACTGAACTAAACAGCACAAACATCCTTCTTTTTAGTCGTTAATGGTCGTTCCTATGATGCAAAATTATTTCGCAAAAGTAGGTAGTCAGTGTAAGTAATGTTGTGGCGTAAACTTAAATCAAACAAGCACCGTCAAAATTTCGCGATTTTTCTACAGGTTTGCCAGAACAAGCGGCCGTTGGTAAAGAAAAGCTTAGGAACAAGCTCTAAGATTGCCTTTCAGAGTACATTGGCTATTGTTAGCTGGCGCCTGGAATGTATTGGATTGAAACATAGCGCCGTTTTGGTGCGGCACTGAAGAATTCGGCGTTTGTGGCTAAGACTAGGAATACTCTATTCTTTTCATCCTTTTGTGGCTGCAAAATAAGCACATTCCTTCTGGTTTCTTTATAGGTTCGACAAGGGAAAACTTGTGTGCCAGGTGGCATTATTACAACCGAAGTGGAGTCAACCCCTTTGGCCGTTGTCTTTCAGAAAAGGAAGCTCAGTTCGCTTGTGTATGTTTGTTTAATTTTTTCTCTCCGATGGCACCCATGAACTGAAGATGAGCACTTTTTCATGTATACTTAGAGTGTGTGTTTCAATAGAATTCGGGTGAGTGCATAAACTTTCTAGAATTTTATATCTTTGTTCAGTACCCAGAACCACAAGAGCGCCTGTTCGCCATGTTATTTCTAACGCTTTTTGAGCACCTGGCGAAACACGTGTCTCGCTAATGAAAGCAGATTAGCGGACCGAGAAATACAGGTTGCTTTCGCATAAATTTTGCTAAAATGTGCGTGCTTGCTTAAACGCAAGTGGCTTTGTAAATGTTTACAATGATTAGACACCGGCTGTGCTACTGAGAAATTCAAGGTAGTTGTTGCTGCTTAAGTAAAAGGAAAAAAATTAGGGCATTTAGGTAAGCACATTCACAGCTCAGATGACATCAAAATGCAAAAGCAATCATTCACGTAGCGTATAAACATTATAAGTTCAGAGGTGAAAATATAAAGGGGCCGCTTTTCGAGAAATTATCTCATGCACTACAAAACGTCGTCCTAAGAAACAGTCGTTAGAGAAAACGAACGCATTAAAATTGATATAATAACCTTAAGACATACGTGATGTAATTGAAGTTTGAACTGCTCTCATTTCCATCTTGAAATTTTTGCACAAGCACACAGAGATACAGAAAAAAGACAAACGGGCGCAACGTTGCGCCCGTTTGTCTTTTTTTCTGTGTCCCTGTGTGCCCGGGCAAAAATTTCAAGATTGAAATGTTCCAACCAGGCCCAATCGCAGTTTTACACCCATTCGTTCCAGGCTGTGAGAAGAAAAGGTGGGGCGCTAGAGGACTGCTGGGCCTTTATCGATGGCACTGCTCACCCAATATGACGCCCAAAACAGAACAAGCAGGTCTACGTTTCGAGCCACAAAGGTACACTATGTAAAATATCACTCCTTAATGTGCCCAAGCGGTATTGTGTATTAATGGATTTCCACTACCCGGGACGGCGGTACATGCAGGTTGGTGACGTGTTCACTGAAATGCTTCTGTGAGGCCACAGCTATCTGTAAATGTAGTAGTTGCTTTTTATTGGCATGCCCGCAAAGATGGTACAGGATGCAAATTGCAAACATATTGGCGGGCTGGTACACTCTCAGTCAGGAGCCAGATAACGACCGGTACAAAGGCGACGCGCTCCTGCGTACTGACTAAAATCTTGTCTATAGGGAGCCCAGCAATAAAAATACCCGTGACATCCGCGTGGCGCTGAAGTCACGCATACAGCTGGTAAGAGCAGGCGCAATAAGGAAAAATAAAAAAAGGGGAGAACAGTCCTCTCTATCATGCCAGCTTGGCGCCAGGAGTTGGCACCAACTTACGCAGAACCGTTCAGCCACAAGCGCGAGCACGGAAAAAAAAGAGAAAGAAATGCCTCCCTCCCCCCATGCCATCACCACGTCAGCTAGGCGCCCGGCGCTGGCATCATGTTCATCGTCACCTGCATGTCATGAGATTTGTGCGTTGCCGTTTCGTTCCGCTGTCTTGTGATCGTCGTTTTTGTACAAGATGGTCTTGCACGGAAATATTTTCCTGTGCTATATAACACGCTTTATTCAAGATATCATACATCTCTCTGCATTTGGACATACGCTTGGATGTACACTCTCGTCTTTACTCTTTTGACTTCAATAAAAAGTACCAACAACTTTCCGTTCATAATTTGTCGAGGTATGACACTGGGTCATGCACTGAATAAAAGTACTAAAGAGTACTAGTAATAAAAGAGTACATGCGCGACAGCTTACTGGCCTCTGTATGATGGCCTCTGTATGATGATGCTCATGTTCTACAAAACAAGTTGAACTATTAATTTTAGGAGAGCATGGCAAAAAAATAAACCGAAGGCCACGAGACAGAAAAAAGATCAAAATAGAAAATCGAACAGTCAATGTTTTATTAGTGGTTGTGTGATTTGATGATGAACATCAAGTACAGAAGTCAAGTGGCTAAAGTACTCGGCTGCTGACCTGCAGGTCACGGGTTGGCATTCCGGCTGCGGCGGCTGCGTTTCCGTTGGAGGCGGAAAAGGTGTAGGCCCGTCTGCTCAGTTTGGGTGCACGTTAAAGAACCCCAGGTGGTCAAAATTTCCGGAGCCCCCCACTACAGCGTCTCTCATAGTTTTATGGTGCTTTTGGGACGTTAACCCCTATATATCAATGAATCAAAGAAGTCAGCAGGAGAGCGTATGTTACCAATGTTTGCTCACTGTTTCGAATATTAGGTTCAGTTCTCATATTCCATCATGGATTTGTAAAAGAAAACCGCAACCAAGACAACCAGTGTACTGCTGGGGAGATAATGTACCAGATATAAAAATCCCCACTTTCTAAAAGGCAACTGCTGGCAGTAACAATGAATATTTTGCGGTTTCTTCTGCACAACTTCTTGACCCCAACAGCACGCTGACGTTCGCGAAACAAATTTGCAGAGGCATTATTCATTTGGAGGAATACCAACCTGTCCGTCGCTAATTTGCGTACGCCATGTTTGACCTTGGTGCGCGTTTCGGCACTCACTTGAACAGCGGTGTGATACTGAATAAAAGAAAGAGTAGCCACTCTCCATAAATAGGATCAGTTAGAGACTGAGAATGAGTAAAAGCAACTCTATATAGCGAAATATTGCACACAAATTCCAATTCCAGAAATAAATAATCGTTGAAATGCTTAAAAGGCGCTCGTGCCCCAGCGTGCAGATCGCGGTTTTTCATGCGTACGAAATGCAAATGTTAGAGTAGAAACGTTAAAATACCCATGAATCGTTTAGTGCGAAAGCGCATTGTCTTAACGCCGCTCAAAATAAGCTGCTGTCACTGACACGCGTGTACCTCCCGACACAAATCAGCAAAATTTTTCACAGCGCACGCACGTACGAAAAACATACGCAGGTTTCGACAGCCGAACATAGCCTCGTCCACGAATTCCGGTGAGCTTAACACCCGCGGTTCACGGGGAAGCACTGAAATGACGCACAAACACACCCTAATTGTTCTTGCAGAATGGTGCACCATGAACCGAAGTCGGAGCCGAAAGCGCTCATCGTGGTTGTCTCGAGTTCATGAAGTCCTACAAACTATTAGATGATGAAATGCATGCACATGGCACAAAAACAGCTCCAATTTCCAAAGACGGTTTGCAAAAACCCACGTGGTGGATATATATCCCGCAAGAAGACGCGCCTTCATGCGGTGGCGCTATGGTGCAATGGGTAAGACATCTGCTTCTTGTGCATGCGGTCCCGAGTTCTATTCCAGGGCTGTGCTTTGCATGTTAATCTCGCAATTATAGGTGATTGTGATACTAAAGATTTCCTTACTACCTGTAGTCATATTATCCTCGGCCTTCTTGGCGAAAAACCGCTCTCAGAAGCGTAAAATAATGCTTTTTTTCCGCCACCACATCTGGGCCGGGCCGCATACGAAAACGTCATTTCTAACCGCAGGCCGTATCTTGTGAAGAAAACTTTGACCTAAAATCTCGGCTATTCTGCAGGCCACATCAAATCGTACCAGTTTCTTTGGGACACGGTTACGTAGGCGCATTGAAGCGGCGATAATTTGACTCGATTTCTTGCCTGCGGGCGTATAGTCTAGCCAGGATTTTACTAAATGTGTACTTTCACTTACTGATATTTTGTCATTGAACAAGCCATTCGTTCCCTTTCTATGTAAGAATTTTTCGGGACACCGAAATATACGCAAACCTGGAGCGCCTTGTGAACGGTAAAGACTTAGTGATATATGACTACCCAGCCTATTCGCTGCTTCCACTAATAATGAATCCCTATGTGGCGGTTTGCACTAAGACATGTGCAGCAATGCTTCAATCAAGCCATGACAAGCGTCCTCGAAGCAGTGCATTGGGATTTTCGTAAAACTTCTTTCTAGATTTTAATAAAAACCAAGAACTGCTCCGACAACAAATGGCTGAGATGTATAAAGCAGCCAAAATTCTAACTGCTTACTTGTATGTACGGCCGCCAAGTTTGCAGATATTTTTTTGTGAACCCGCCATGCCTACAAGAGTACCTTAAGCCACGTAGCTGCTTGCCGAGTTAATTATCTGTACTACAATATAATCTTGGCTCTGCCATAAGCATTACCAGAGATGGTGAAGCCTGCTAATATTGCACAAAATGACTGCTCTTTACCCATGTTTCTTCATCGACATAAACATCTACGTGCACTGCTGTCAAGTTGTCTCCTTGCTCGGCACAGTGGTATATATTTTGACGGTTACACAGAAGCTTAGTGCTTGTTTTGTAATATCTTCACACATTGTATATACTTCCTAGTAGATTTTAATTTTTAATAATATACCAGTCATCTGCCTCACAATTGTTTCTGTACCTTTTGCTCATCGTGATAAAAATATATATTGATTGATTGATTATTTCTTACAATTATCTTTCTCGCCTTTTAAGAGTGAGGTACAAGCATGTAGATCCATCAGTTGTTTATTTTTTCTAGAACTCCTTCCAGAATGTTCCGCATACATTGCTGCTGTGCGAGGAACCTCCGTCTTTTCTTTCTTCTCCCGCTATCTTTGCCCCGCAAGATACCACATTTCTTGAGCAGCCCATTCACTCTCTGTTTGCCTAAGCCGTTGCTCAGCCCAGCCCAGTTCCTCTTCCCACGCCAGCCTTCTCTTCTCAAGGACCACACGCCTAGCCTCTATGGCACATTTTTTTCTTTCATTACAAAGTCTAGGCGCATTAGTTTTTCCAGGAACTGAAAATGTGCTGCCTTTTGTTGCCATATTTTTTCTGCAGGTGAAAAAAACACAGGTGTTATAAGTTAGCACTTGTAGCAAAACCTTTATAGAAACTGCGCAGTTTATCAACACAATTTTTCAACACTTACCCCAAACTGGTTGGGTCGCCACAGCTACTCCGTTTGACACGCATGCGACCTTTGTCTGAGGGACTGCTGCAGTTGCTGTTGGCAAAATTTGGGCAGCGATGACGAAGACAGCATTGGGTGGCGATGGTGGTGCCTGCCTTCTCGAGTTGCAGCCACTGGTGGTGCCGTTGTTCTGTGACACCACTTCCTCAGGCGGGAAATCGAACGCTGCCCCTACCTCTTCTTCCATTAATTCATTTTCAGGAATTATCGGAATTGCGTGATTTGTGCAATTACCTTGTAATAACTTTCAGCAGTACATTGTTAGTTTTATATCAACATTTGTCTTTCTAAAGCTTACCCAGCTGATATAACACCAGTTGCATTTGTCATGTACAGTATTTTTTTTAATTTTAAGTTGTTCTAGTTTTATTCCCTGCCATATATATATTTCATGTATACTTTATTAGTCATATTACCAACACGTTAAGGAATAATTGTATTGCTACTGTTAATGAGGCTCATTAGCCATTGCTAAAAAATTTGCACTTTATGCTGTACTTTTTTTGTAATTACCCCATTGATAATGCCATAGAAGGCCACCGCGTCAGTTTCTCTGAAACTTTGGGACCTGCTCCTGTATTATTCCAGCCTTGTAACCGACTGTGAAATATGTAATAAACTTGGCTTGGCTTAATTCGACTTGTTTTATTCTTCCGCATTGCTGATCTTGTTAAGCATTTTGGCAACCGGCTCCCTATTTTCTATGCCTCCGAAATATTCAAATCATTCAGATTGTATTCGGTTGGCATGACAAAGAGGGCAGCTCGAAAGAGCATATAATATTGATGGGGAATTTTCACGTACACACATTGGTGAGGCGAATTAATTGTCGAATAATAATAGCTAAGAAAAAATGTCTTTCTCATAGCAGCTCTCAATCGTGATTTTTGGCTGATCTGTATAAGGACAATCGCGATGTAGAGCCTAACAAAAACATAAAATGTGTCATATCCCTTCTCTCTAAAACGAAAACGCTTACTTAGGCTTAAGTAGTTGATCATGAAGTACCAACAAGCTCGAACCCACACCTTTAAGTAAAATTTGTCGCATGTTCCTCAAATTCAAAATTGTAAACCCGAACAACATGCATATCTTGAAGTCTGCAGGGGACGTTTACTCATTTACAACAATTCACAAAAAAGCTAAACAACTTTTAACAATGAAAGGCTGCTTTGTCAGCCGAGTAGCACCAATCTCCACTCACAGTCCAAGCCTTTGCTTGGCTTTGTGGCCATGCTCTCCGCTGTAGCCACGTCCCTTTTTACAGCTGCTGAAATCCGTGCTGCCTCTGGGACCAAGGTAAATTTATGCTGAGGCGCTGTTACGCTATTCCCCGCACGACGACGCCGAATTCTAAATCCATGTTTCCGCGACAAATCAAGAACCTCCTGAAGCACCGCTTCCCTTATGCTGTAATACTCCCCTGTTTTTGACCTGAAACATCCACAGAGTGAAATCGCGTGGTGAACCAGAGCACTAGCAATCGAACAAAAATTTCGCTGTGAATATCGCTCTCAGTACTTACGGCGCAGGTTAATCATGTCCTTTGCGGCGTAATATTATACCAGCAGCTCCGTTCGACTGCGGACATTCCGGGCGTAAACGGCCATCCCCGTCAGCTCCTGTATTCTCCCAGCAATCACTGTCGACTGCACGGGGCCCGCAAACGGATGTAAGCTCCTTACGTAAGCAAGGAGCTCCAAATCAAGGGCAATCGTAAATTGTACGCGATATTTACTCACAGCCATGACCAAACTGCTGCTTGTGTTGCTGTTGGTCGCGGCCATCTTGGTTTTCGTGCTCTCATCAGGAGGAGACCCCGTGAGAGCCAATGCTAAGGTACCCAACGACTGCAGCGTGCACATCGTAAGAGCCGAGATCTAATGTACGTATTTCTCGCGTGCGCGGATACACGCATCTCTCTTACGTACAGCGCATGCGCAGCTGTGATCCCGCGTGGGCCATGTGTGCACAAGGCCGTCACACGCGCTAAATTAAAGCTCTCTAATGTCTGGCCTGCTACTCAGCCATTCAGTAGGACAACGGCTCGAAACAGGTGAGATAAGGTGAATCAGCATTGTCGCTGGCATTTTTCCTGCACAAATATTCCCGGAATGCGCCTCGAGACGTTGAAAACTCTAAGAAACCTCACACACGCACACGCACACATGCACACACGCACACACACACACACACACACGCACACACACACGCGCACGCACGCGCGTGCGCACGGATAGCTGTGCCAGTTTAACATAAAGCATTGAAGCACATGGGGTGAGTCCCACTGGTGTGTCAATATCTGAAAATTCCATGTAGGGGGAGCCGATTGCGACAGCTCCTCAGTCTTGCATGAGGATAATGGTCGGTTACACTTTCAAGTTCGAAGTCGTCAGACGACCGTTATCACTCAAGGCCATACGCCAAGGTCTGTCCAACTCTGAGCTGGGCCGTGCAGCTTGCCCTCTGCTGTTAAAGAGTTCTTTCAAGGGACTACAAAGAGTTTTCTATATTTGGTTTTGTTGAAACAGCATGGGGCTGGTCATTTGTGCATTTCGCTAACTTACATGACATGGCAACAATGTACACAAGCCTATTTAAATATATATGGAATAAAAGTTAATGCTATCGACAGTACCTTTTTGAGCGCAAGAGGAGGGGATGAGTGCCTGGTCATCCGTTGCTTCTTCAGCGGTGCACAGTTTCCCCGCTCTGTGCAGGGAAATTCCAGTCTGCGGAGAAAAGTATTGTCGCACATACCTCAGTGATTGATCCATTACCAACGCAGTTCAATCAATACCACAGCATAGTACACGTAGCCTTCCGGACGTTTTTGTGCAGCGAGTTTTTGCTCTATATACTGACACCTAGAGTTGTGAGCCGGCAAGCCCATGCAAGCCGAAAAGGGAAAAGAGAACGAAGAAGAAGTGTGTGTTAGCGCTTCGTTTAAAGATACACGCTCGTGTCTTTTCGCCCCGCTGTTCCTGTCTTGTCTTCACGGCTCGTGGTGCGTGACAAACTGGTGGAAGTGCTGGGTAATCTATGCACCGTACCCCTCCACATAGCAAGAGCTCAAGCGCCGTACCGGTGGTTACTCCTGTGCACCGCGCCAGCAGAAGAATCCGAGCGCAATCCCCTGAGTTTGAACTGCTCGTAAACAACATGGCAGCTCCGACCAGCGCTACTGACACCAACCCAAACGGTATGAACGGCACAACGCCGCTTCACTGCGCCTTACTCACACCGCGAACGCCAAATCCCTTTCATAGCACTGCACTTAAGGATGTCGAAAATTGGCTCGTTCTTTACGAGTTCGTTGCCGTGCACAACCAGTGGGACGACGCAGACAAACTGCGGCACGTCTATTTCAGTCTTTTGGACGGCGCACTTGTGTGGTATGACAACCAGGCAGGTATTTTTACATCGTGGGAAGACTTCAAACGCCGACTTCTTGGGACATATGCCCGCCCTGAGCGGCGAGAGAGAGCTGAGCGTGATCTGCAGTCCCGCATACAACTGCCGATTGAAGGGGTTGCGATGTATGTCGAGCACATGACGCGTCTTTTCCACCGAGCTGATTCCGGCATGCCAGAAGAAAAGAAGGTATGGTACCTCATGCGCGGGGTGAAAGAACAGCTTTTCGGTGGGCTGTACGCAGTCCTCCCAAGACTGTGTGCGAATTTCTCAGAGAAGCCGTCACCATCGAAAGCACTCTTAGGCACCGGGCCCCGTCATACGAACGGCACGTCAACGCTTCAACTACGAACTACTTGGGAGCTTTCAGTGGTCAAACGGATTTCTTCCGAGAGATCATACGTTCAGTCATCCGCGAAGAACTCCAGAAGCTGTCTGTGCCCTAGCAGCCCACTATCTCTTCGTTGTCCAGCGTAGTCCGAGATGAAGTCCAGCATGCCTTAAGAGAACCTCCTTTTATGCGGGATTATCAACCACCCAGTGACTTCTCCCGCATGTCGTATGCTCAAGCTTTGCGGCAACCTATTACACCCGCAACTCGCTTCCCACCGTGGCCCCATCCATGCTGCAGATGGTCCAAGCGGCGCCATATTACAGCGCACCTCACCTGATTTCGCGGAAATGAGACGTCTGGCGTGCGCCAGATAGACGTCCTCTCTGCTTCCACTGTGGCGAAGCTGGGCATCTTTACCGACACTTTTCTTACCGGCAACTTGGACTACGCGGATTTTCGACGAACTCACCGCCGCCCAGGTTTGGTCAGCGGCCCCCTGAAATTGAAGAGTATGTAGCTCAGCAGCGCGGAACTTCGTCGTCCTTGCACCAGTCACGCTCTCCGTCACCGCGGCAATTTTCTCCTAATCGCCGTACCTAATCGAGCGTGGCGCAGGGTCGGTCACCCAGTCCACGCCGGGAAAACTAACCACAGCGACCTTCGGGTGCGAGGCCGCTCATACTGGACAAGCTCAAGGCCTCCTACCGACGCTTCCGCAAACTGACGATACCCCGACGATGACGACACGAGATGGTTTCACAAAGATTTCGTTAGACATTCCAGAGCTCCTCGACGGTCGCAAAGTCAGTGCTTTAGTCGACACGGGTGCGGATTTCTCCATAATAAGTGAAAAACAGGCTGCTCTCCTGAAGAAAGTCACGATGCCTTGGAACCTCAGGTCAATTCGTACTGCTATCGGGCACATCGTCATGCCACTCGGCGTTTGCACAGCACGAATACAGATTCGTGATTCTACCTGTGTTGTCAGCTTGAGCGTTTTCCGTCAGTGTTCTTGAGACCTGATCATTGGCATGGACTTCCTGAGGGAGCATGGTGCTATCATCGACATTCGACACGACAACGCATCATCACATTTTCAACAAAAAGCGCCACACCAGAGCATAATCCCAGCCACGATCGAGTATGTCTGCTTGTAATTGACGATGATGTGATGATACCACCGCGCTCAAGTGTTATGGTTCGAGTGGCGTGTAATGAATTAGCACACGCTGAAATGGTGGCGGAGAGCAATCGATCCTTACTCTTTTTCTAGGGTATCTGCGTAGCACGAAGCCTAGTAGACCTAGGCCACTGCGAGCACGAAGCCTAGTAGGCTGGCCACTGCGAGGTTCTTGTTACAAACTTCAGCTACGAGCGCCGACACCTTTTCACTGGTACTGTCATCGCCTATGCCTACCCAATAACCAATGTGACTGAGTGTTTTGCTTTCGAGGCGAACGATAATGCCGAAGCACCTCTCCAGTGTGTCGACGTAAATCCAACGCTTTCTGACGAAAACAAACGAAGGCTTAACGACTTGTGGATAGAATTCCACGCCTGTTTTGCTCATTAATCAAGGATCCGTCAGACATCGATTATCAAACACCGTATTATCACCTACAGCGACGCTCACCCTATACGGCAACAGCCTTACCGAGTTTCACCAACTAAACGACGCGTGATTGAAAAGCAAGTGAAGGAAATGCTTCAAGATGGTGTAATAGAGCCATCGAGCAGCCCTTGGTCATCGCCACTGGTCCTTGTAAAGAAGAAGGATGGTACACTTCGCTTTTGTGTCGATTATAGGAAGCTGAATAACGTCACAAAGAAAGACGTGTACCCGTTGCCACGAGTGGATGATTCTCTTGACAGGCTGAGGCGAGCAAAGTACATTTCCTCAATCGACCTCAAAAGTGGTTAGTGGCAAATTGAAGTTGATGAACGTGACCGCGAAAAAACTGCTTTTGTAACTCCTGGCGGTCTATATGAATTCCGAGTGCTCCCATTCGGTCTCTGTTGTGCTCCGGCCACATTCCAACGAATGATGGATAGCGTTCTCGCTGACCTCAAGTGGAAAAGTTGCCTCGTCTATTTATATGATGTCGTTGTCTTTTCAAAAACGTTTGACGAACACGTTCATCGCATTCGGAGTGTTCTTGAAGCTATGCGATCCGCTGACCTTACCCTCAAGCCTGAGAAGTGCCATTTCGGCTACAAATAACTGAAGTTCCTGGGTCATGTTGTGAGCACTGCAGGCGTTCAGCCCGATCCCGAGAACACTGCCGCTGTGGCCGCTTTTCCAGATCCGACAGACAAGAAAAGTCTTCGACGATTTCTGGGGCTCTGCGCATACTATCGCCGCTTTATCGAAAACTTCTCTAAGATTGCGGAGCCCATCATCAGACTTACGCGTGACGACACCCCACTTCTGTGGACTGACGAACAATCGACTGCCTTTGCGGAACTGCAACATCGATTGTCTTCCCCTGCTGTGCTTGGTCATTTCGTTAAGGACGCTGACAGAGAGGTGCGCACTGACGCAAGCAACATTTGTCTCGAAGCTATCTTGGTGCAAACACAAGATGGGACCGAACGTGCGATCGCCTATGCGAGCCGCACTTTATCACGTGCCGAAACCAACTATTCAACGTCAGAGAAGGAATGTCTCGCGGTAATATGGGCGAATACAAAGTTCAGGTCTTATCTCTATGGGCGCCCATTTAAAGTTGTGACGGATCACCACGCCTTATGTTGGTTGGCTAACCTCCGAGACCCCTCTGGGCGATTAGCACGATGGAGTCTGCGACTTCAGGAGTTTGATGTCACCATCGTCTACAAGTCGGGTAGAAAGCATGAAGACGCCGCACACTATCACGAGCACCTATAGAATCCGACAATACAGCTGTAGAAGACGACAGTGCCTTCCTGAGGACTCTCAGTGGGGCGGACCTCCTCAGTAAGCAACGAGCGGACCCCGAGTTAAGGCCCATCATCGACCATTTAGAAGGCAGCATCGTGTCGGTTCCTCGACAACTTTCCCGTACGTGGCTGTCGTTTTGCTTACGACACGGCATATTATACAAGAAAAACACCGGTACCGGCAGCAGATCTTATCTTCTAGTCGTTCCTCAAGACCTTCGTGATGATATCCTATTAGCCTGCCACGATGAGCCGACATCCGGCCATCTGGAATACTCACGGACGCTCGACCGGGTCCAACAGCTATATTTTTCGCCAAAACTTGCAGCTTGTGTGAAACGCTACGTGAAAGGATTCCGCGAATGTCAGCGTCGCAAGTCCCCACCTGTAAATCCCCCAGGCCTCCTACAACCCATCGACCCACCGCGTACGCCGTTTGACCAAGTTGGAATGGACCTTCTTGGACCGTTTCCTTTGTCTCACTCTGGAAGCAAGTGGATCATCGTCGCAACTGATTATTTGACGCGTTACGCTGAGACGAAGGCACTGTCACGCGGTACAGCATCTGAAGTCGCCCAGTTTTTCATGCACTACATAGTGCTTCGTCACGGCGCCCCGTCAGTCTTCATCATCACTGACCGAGGGACAGCGTTTACGGCAAAACTGTTGGACGACATTTTCAAACTCAGTTACACGAACCACCGTAAGACAACCGCATACCACCCCCAGAGTAACGGCTTGACAGAAAGGCTAAACAAAACACTGGCTGACATGATTTCTTTGTACGTGGATGTGCAGCATAAAATGTGGGACGAGATCCTGCCATACGTAACGTTTGCGTATATTACCGCAACCCAGGAAACGACAAGGTTCGCACACTTCCGCCTCGTTTACGGTCGAGACGTGCAAACCATGCTAGACGCCATGATCCCTTGTCACGTCGACCAGCACGAGCTGCTAACTCCTGATGTCGAGGATTACATTCAGCGAGCAGAAGAAGCACGTCAACTAGCCCGCGTGCACATAAAATTGCAGCAATGCAAAGACTCTCGAAAGCACAACATCCACCATCGACCAGTTACCTATCAACCTGGGGACCAAGTGTGGGTTTGGACTCCTGTTAGACGGCGAGGTCTCAGCGAGAAACTTCTGAGCAAGTACTTCGGACCCTACAAAGTATTACGGCGGTTGAACGAGGTCAACTACGAAGTCATTCCAGATGGAGGCTCGGCAACGACCCAGCGCCACTCACCACGAACAGAGATTGTGCACGTCGTCCGCTTAAAACCTTATTTTACGCGGTAATACTCGTCTTATTGTGCAAGGTTTGTTTGTTTGTTTGTATCCTTTAATCCATGGCTCGTACCCACTCTGGGGGATTGGCCAAGAGAACAAATAGTCTCATATTAACGATAACTGCATTATTGCTTACAACGAAAAAAAAGGGGGGGGGAGTTGTATAGTTAAGACAGTATGTTGGAAAAAAGAAATAAACCAAAGATTTAGATAGTGAGAAAAAAATCTATAAAGAAGTAGATACTAATAGCTACAACTTTATTTTGGGAGCCGACCAAACAGCTGGTTTTGCCAAACCCGATTAATTTGGTATGTCACGGATTTATCCAGAATAGAAAATTACTTTTTGACCCGTTTTTTAGTATTCGTTAACGAGGGCTTTATGTTGAAAAACGTTTAGAGTCTTGAATGAAATTACACACCGCATCGAATGCATCTCTGTGGCAATTTCCCAAAACAGAGGCACCAAAACTTAGAACATTTTCTGCGGTTAAATTTAAACCTAGCTTCGCAAATGGAATATCTAAAAGTCGTTTCCTAATTAATGCATAGTTACGACATGAGCCAAAATAATGTTCAATAGTTTCTGATTCTTCGCAGAACGGACAAAGGGGGAAAGTGTCAGACCAGCTCTGTGTAAATAAAAATTTAATGGGGGGACACGGCACAGGAATCTAGAAATTATAATTTCAATTTTTTTTTATGGACTCCACTGGGCTTTCCATGGAAATTTGAGGTGCTGATAATCTGTCCATTGTGTGATATTTTCTAAACTATCTGTAAAAATAGCGAATTTCCTATATCTAACACCTGATAAGTATTCCAACTCGGGAAGTACTGAAATTACTGGTCCATCCAGTGATGCTTGTGCCAAAGCATCTGCCAATTCATTTAATTGTAATCCGCAGTGACCTGGGACCCACACTAATTTGAGGAGTTTTAAATGCGGCGGTGCTAATGTGTTGAACGCTGCTAGGGCACGAGATTGTTCAGAGTTTGTCAGAGCTGCACAAACACCGAAAGTAAGTCTGTTAGGATGATCGCACTGGTCTCCGTCGTAGGAATTTTACGAAGGGCTAAAATAATAGCTACTAGCTCAGCTTCAAATATAGGAGTAAAATCTGGAAGCCTTACTGAAAAAGACCAGCCGAGGGAATCAGACGCTATTCCTACACCTGCCTTTTCATTGTTGACAGAAGCATCTGTAGCAAGGGCAGCAAACATTTCTTTTTCGTTGTCCATAGGGTCTCGAATGAACTTTGAACTGTAATACTGTTTTTTTTTTCTGATGACCAACCACAGACATTTTTCTTTTTTTGCACCTGCATATGCTCTGTTCACTATAAGTATTGTTTCTCCCTTTCTTCTTATTCTCTTATGAGCCCTGCTGTCAATTTGTGTATGAGCATCGAGTTGATGCTCTAATGGGAGGGGGAATATTGCCACCTAGAGTTGTGAGCCGGCAAGCCCTAGAGAGCCGAAAAGGGAAAAGAGAACGAAGAAGTGTGTGTTAGCGCTTCGTTTAAAGATACACGCTCGTGTCTTTCTGCCCCGCTGTTCCTGTCTTGTCTTCACGGCTCTTGGTGCGTGACAATATTTATGTTTTATAAATAGCGCCTACATAGTATCATAGTCGCAGCTTCTTAACGTGAAATCTACAGACTTAGGGAAAACTTCTCTGCTCTGGAGTATAGTTATGATCAGAAGGTAACAGCAAGGCGCCGACCAAAAGACACTTAAGAAATAACAACGAAGTTTGGGCTCCCGTACGGAGGTCTTCCTCACAAATACTTTGCGAACAAGGCTGACCAACAGGTTCACCAACATAGCAACATTGATGACGTAAACGTCCCATAATCTCTTCGCATTCAACCTGCTTCTCTGTGATAACAATGCGTGATGAATATGATTGCAATCCAGGCGTCCATAATAAGGCCACCTGCGAGATATGCACTGGAAACTTTAACACAGGACATGACGAACCCTTGACGTTTACTTAAATGGCGGTTTCAGTGATGCCTGTACATGATACGATAGCCTGTTTGGCACTAGCTTTAGTCAGACGACACACGATTGAAAATGGAACGGGATGCGTTTAGCACCCTTGAAAAAATGGCAACTATTCCCAAACAGCTAAAATTTTGAATTTGCTTTACTTTACTTTTCTTGCTGCTCTACTATCTTGAGAACAAAAGACAGAGCTTCCAATTAAAGGTTAAAAACGCAAACGCGGTGGATGAAGAAAACATGAGGATAGTCCTGACTGCCAAGGAATTGTTAATTGAAACAAGTCGTCGTAATTTTATGGGTGAAGTTCTTATGGTGTGGGTGTGTGATCCCCTGTATGTATGCCTATATGTAGTAACCACCTCGCTAGATATCGACGAAGTGATTGATGTTGAGTGGGGCAAAACTTCGGATGGTTCTATCGGCAAACCATGAATCATCTGCCGGCCGTGTCTACTCGTCGTCTGTCAGTATGTCTGTTTGACGCAAGGACGGACGGATGAACAGACGTAGGGACAGACGCACGAACGAATGCAGGGACGGACACACGGGCAGCCGGACGCATCAGCGAATGAATGGACAGAGGACTGATAGATGGACGCATGGAAGAATGCATGAACAGACGGACACACAGACAGACGGATGAAGCACAGACTGATGGACGCTTCACCCCACTCATCATCATTCACTCCGTGGATATGCGGTGAATTTTTGTTTGTGCATGCTCTTCGTTTTTGTTTTTTATGTATTTTGAAGCTTTATGAAGGTGAAAGTCTTAGGTAGTTCATGATATACAAACATTTACTAGCTGCAGCGTTCGACGATGTCGACGTCCCGCACAAGTGTTACGAAACAGGTAGGGACTTGGTGATGTCTTCGCAAACACGTAGAGAAAAAGAAAATGGACGCGACATAGGTTTTCTTCAGGCAGCACAACGGCATTGGGCCTATCTCGGCCCGACGTCAGTTAACGTCGCCAGCGAGTCAACCGGGAGCATTTCCTAAATATAACGTAAGATCTGGTGTTTCACAAAAAGCGCTCTGGTTGCAATGGTATTTTTCATACACAGTCGTCAGCAAGCTTAATATGAACACCCCGCAGTATGTCTTCAAACAGTTTGATTGACGGTATTGCTGTGTAGCTTTGAGCTCTGCGTCCGAGGTGTTACTCATGCATGCCAAGGTACTATACACACATACCGAGGTATTATTTCAGCAACAGCGCCCAGCGCTTCGCGGCTGGCGTCAGTCCAAGAAGTCCAGGTCGCGAGTTGGAGCATTCGTGTTAAACTTGCCGATGACTGTACTCTAATGATCTATCTTGTTATATTCCTGTCAGTGTCATATTCTTCGCTGATGAAGGCATCTTATACCATGTAATGAATTCTTATAGTCACCATCTTGCGTAAAACACTCTTCATCTTTAATATCCAAATGGGGCGAGGAACGGCAAACGACACTGAACATTAAAAAATCAGCTGCTCTAGCAATCACCAGAAAAACACACGTCTGATTTTACATACACTATAAATGGCGCCACTCTCAGCGCAGCACTCATACAAATACCGTGGCTTCACACTAACACATTGTAAACAACGTCAATTCAAGCGCTTTAAAAATTAGTCCTATTTTTTAGACGTCTTGAACTCGTGTACCCTATCACAAGTTGATTAGCATACCAAAGCTTGCAAATAAATCTTGGAGTACGCTAACGTTGTTTGGTTTACTTCAAATAAGGAAATCATTTACAAACTCTATGCAGTTAAATGAGAGGCACTAAGGTGCATTTACAATAAATATAGGTTTACAATTACGGAAAGTATTCAAATCATTTCATCAATATAACATCTATGGCGTACTTATTAACACACACTGCGATTATAAGTATCTCGGTGTTCATTTTACTGAATCGTTTACATGGAACAAACACATTGACATGGCCATAGCAAAAGCTAGTAGGATGTTATACTTTATTAGAAGGAATTTCAAACAGGCGACGCGTGAAATCAAGGAAACTTTATATTTTTTGCAGGTCAGGTCCATACTTGATTATGCATGCGTAGTATGGGACCCCCAACAAGACTATCTTAAAAATAAAATAGAAAAACTTCAGAACCAAGCGGCAAGGTTTGTTTTAAGTAATTATAGACCCTACGCCAGCGTTTC
This sequence comes from Rhipicephalus annulatus, assembly GCA_013436015.1. Classification (NCBI taxonomy): domain Eukaryota; kingdom Metazoa; phylum Arthropoda; class Arachnida; order Ixodida; family Ixodidae; genus Rhipicephalus; species Rhipicephalus annulatus. The sequence goes on from WOVY01014954.1 coordinate 639,854, forward strand.
ACAAATGAAGGCCACTTTGGGAAGGGATCTGCTACGTGTACGTAGACAGAAACTATGGCTTAAACTGTTGCACCATATATATTACTCTAACACAGGAATCAATCACCATAGCTACCTTGTTCAACCCCCCTACACATCCACTCGCTCTGACAATAGCAAAAAGATATCTACCTTCAAATGCAGATCCAATACATTTTTCCACTAATTCTTTCCAAAAACAATAAAAGAGTGGAACAGCTTAAGTGATGACTTGGTTAAAATAACTAATAATGATTTATTTTTACCTATGCATGAAATTCTTCTTGCATTATGTATGGTCTGAGTGTATGAAAATGTATTTTGTGATGCATTATTATGTTCTGATAAATGTGATGGTGGTTCTTTTTTATTTTTACTTTTACGTACTTTGCTACGAATTCCTTTGTACTGACTGTTTTTTTTTGTTCCCACCCAACGTAATGCCTATAGGGCGATGTAGGTACTCTGTAAATAAAATGAATAAATGAAGACTCAGAAAGAACATTGCTAAAACAGTCCGGTATCCTCACCTTACAAAATCTAGCAGAGGTGGCGCGATTAAAAATGATGTGTCAGTGAATTCATAAAGGCATCAAGACGGAAAATTCGAAATATTAAAAATGTTTCAAACAAACGCAACAAACGTGGTGCAAACACGAATTATTCTTGCACGAACACGTCATTTATACCGAAACTCATAAACATTAATTCTTTTTTTTCAGTGACACGTGAGTGGAACAGGCTGGATCTTAATGTAACAATAAGCGCTACATTACCCTTCTTCCTTTTATTGATGGAAAATCAACTTTATGCTGTCCAGTGATGGTATAATCATCTAGCCATACTTGTTTATAATTTTTTTATACTCTGCGCACAATTTTGTTTATCCAACTTTGTACACACCACACCATTTTATTTACATTGTCACTTCATTTTAATTTCAATTTTCCATCAATGTATTCTTACTCCAGCTTTCTTTTTTGGTGTGCCTCTACCAGAAGCTTTTATATCCCCATATTAGGATTTATTATTATTTACTATTAAGCTTCCTTATTTACCTGATTGATATTGCAAAAAATCAAATATGCCCTTCCTATATTAATCCCTGGTGGCATTGACTGTATAAAAAAGAAAAAATTGTCCCCGTGATGAAATATCACACTTGCGTTACTTCGACTCACATTGTTCCTGTGGCCGGCTAGCCGGCGTTTGGCTGATGAGGGCTAGTCGTCATTGTGCCGATGAGAGCTTGCCGGCATTAAGCCGATCACAGCCTGCTGGCGTTGGCCCAATGAGGGCTGCCCGGCGCTCGGTCGATGATTTCTAGCCGTTATTAAGCCTATATAGTCTCACCATGCTGACGGTTTTCCTCGTCGATATTGGGAGCTACCAGTGTGACGGCTTACACACGTGATTATGGTGGGTTGCCATGTAATAGGTAACAATGAGTCGTTGTGTTCTAGTTGTAGCCAGTTTTAATGGGTACACTGGTGGTAATTGCTAGGTGCTTACAGTAACCAATTGAAAAGGCTGACACACGTATTATAAAGTCAAATGGATATGTTCCACATTGTCAGCAGTGCTAAAAATGCCTATGAGTGGCCCAGCGGTATCCATCGACTACCGCTGGCGCCGTAATCGGAAGATGTTCGTAATCATAACGAATACTCCACTGGGGTATTAGCGTACATTCAGACCAGCGTAAGGACGATAATAAATGTGAATATTAATCCCAACAGAAATGAAATATGAAAGTCTTGCTGCAATATTTACGCATGCGTATAGGTATTGAAGGAGCTACACACATGCAAAGTAATCACACGTTTATTTACATTTATGACCACACACCTGCCGTTCCAAATTGATTATGCTATAAAAAAACACCTAACCATGTCTAGAGACCAAATGCATTATCAAACACAATACTGCAGCCCGCGCAATCCTCAAGACGAGCACAAAATCATGATAAGAACGGGTCCAGGGCAAGAGTTACAATCTCTTAAATGCCGGTCAAGGCATTTAAAGCACAGAACCAGAAGAATTAGGAAAAAAGGTTAACGAAGAATACGGTAGCTGCACTTGTGTTTCGCGGGCGATAACAAACTTGAGCGAGAATGGTGACTCATCACGAAAAAATTAGTAGTGATGTAAACAACAAGAAGGCTAAAGCCAGATTCAAGATGGACCCGCACAAAGAAATACTGTTAGTCAGCAGGGCAAAAAAATCAATGCATATCCAAGGAGTGAATCATGATTTGTGGGGCGAAGCGTTCGTCAGTACGTCCATGCTTCCGTTTGTTCATTCGTTCTTGCTTCAGCCCGGCCATGCGTCTGTCCGTCTGCTGTCCATGTGTCCGTCGATCCATTTGTGTGAACATTGCTGCGTCGATCCATCCATGCTTTCGTCCATGCATCAGTCCAAACGTTCATTTCTTCGTCTCTCTGCTTGTTTGCCTCTCCGTCTGAACGCCTGTGCGTCTGTTCGTGCACTGTCCTTCTGTATGTCCATCCGTCCGTCTACCCGTGAGTCCGCCTTTCTTTCTTTCTTTCTTTCTGTCTGTCCGTCTGTTCTCTGTTCGCCCATCACTAAATACGTCAATCTGAATGTCAGTCTGTCGGTCCGTCTATGTAGTGAAAACTCTAAGTACAGCCATCTCACATCTTTTCATCATGCATTCATCGTATACAAGTGCCGCCATCCAGCGGACATTCTATAGACCGCTTTTTGGGTATGTGCCACCAGTGGTTACACACTGTTACGATGGACGCATCCATGCCATAAGGAGCTTCGCCCTTTAAAAAAACAAGAATAAGAGCGGAAACAGGACTAAAGGTGTACGTATGTCGGTAAGCTAGTTAGTAACCGAGGAGCCAACCCTTCCCACATGTTTACCTAGTAAAGCAATGGTTGGGTTTGTTCGCAAACGTCAAGTAATCGTAAGACATGGCTGACAATAAATTACCACCAACCTTGAAGCGAAAATAACAATTAGTTAGCAATAACTTACGCCCCATAATTGTGAATAAATTACTACACATTACCTGAAAAACATTGCGAGTAGTGCCACAGAACCCTATGTACTTTTAAGCATCTATTACATCTGAGCAGAGTAAACACGCTCGAACACATGACCTGTCCTAAGGTAAGAACGCAACGAATAGAAACCGTGTATGAAAGCCTGTCAATCGCGCCCGTCAGATTGTTAACACCCCGAGCGAATAAAAAATTCAAGCGCAAAATAGTAAGAAAATAGACAACGAAGAATGGCCAATAAGAAACGTGCAACTTTAAGAACAAAAAAATTACGAAGAACTTGGCAGATTCCAGTAACAGTGAGAATCGATGATATGCGAAGCACAAATGAAAACGGTTGACATGTCACTTCAAATCACCGCAACTTTACGTGGTGCATGCAAGTATTACACCGTAACCACCCGAGGAAATGTTATGCGCACTCAGATATCTGAAAAAGATGCAAGTATGTTGTTTTTTGTCGCGTAACGAAGGCACCACAAACGTTTCCTATACCACCCCCCGCTGCATGTAAATTATGTCATACAAGACTTCCATGGCATGATCATCAGTTAGCGTCTTGCATTTGTGTTCTTCGTCCACGCGTAACCCCAAACTTGCTATATGTGAAACTAGCGAAACGGCCGCGACCGCATGATGAGCGTGGTATATAGTTAAGTTACAAGACGCGAATGTTATGATTATCACGTTTGTACCAGTCATTCACCTTCGCCATTCATTCACGTCACCTAATACCATATTTTGCATATGTGAAGCTAGCGAAACAAGCACGAGCACATCATGAGCATAGCTTGTAGTCATCATCTTTTACATGACAAACATGTCATGATTATCATGTTAGGACGTGTCATTTACCTTTGTCGTCCGTTCGCGTCACGTAATACTCAATTTAGTATATGTCAAGCTAGCGAAACGGTCGCGAGCGCATCGTGAGCGTGGCTTTTATTCATGCTCTTACATGACAAGCATGTCATAATTTCTACGTTAGAACCTACGACCCATATTTGCCAAGCAGTCATTTCATACTATTCGAGTTTTGCAATGAGTCTTGTGAACGAAAGCACCGCAAGAGAAGCAAGACTATGACATGTACATCATGACACCCATGACATACACGTCTTAATTTTCATGTTATCTCTAGTCACTTATGTTCATCGTGCAGTCATGTTATGCCAGAAATATTTTGGTATAGATCCTGTCATCGAAATGGCCCGTAGAACTATATGTCGTAGGTAGCTAGGTAGGTAGGTAGGTCGATAGATAGATAGATAGATAGATAGATAGATAGATAGATAGATAGATAGATAGATAGATAGATAGATAGATAGATAGATAGATAAGATAGATAGATAGATAGATAGATAGATAGATAGATAGATAGATAGATAGATAGATAGATAGATAGATAGATAGATAGATAGATAGATAGATAGATAGATAGATAGATAGATAGATAGATAGATAGATAGATAGATAGATAGATAGATAGATAGATAGATAGATAGATAGATAGATAGATAGATAGATACGCTCAATGTCGCTGAAGTTCACTAGGAGATGCTTGTCATTCAAAATCTGAATATACAGACATTACAGCAGTCAAAACGCAGCCGTATAAACGAGCGAGTTTATTGTGGAAGCCCGGGGACACTGACTGCTAGCTGCAGTGAAATCTCCTGAAAACAGTGCCGGAATCTTGCCACGTATCCGTCTGGCACACAATGTTACCGTTGTCAGATAGGAAGGAGAGGCGGTGCATAGAGGCACTTTGTCCCAGAGTTTCCTGTAACTAATCAACCCATCTTCACCCGTACGTCTGTCGCGGCACTTCCTCCCTGCCAAGGTCTGGTGACAGGAAAGATTTGTTTTGGAGAAATCACCATACCCTGGCAAAAGGGTCACAGCCCAGCGTGAGACGCCAAACAGACGCAGCCTGCCTCCCGGCGTTCAAACCACATTAAGACCCATCGAATGGTCTGTCCTTCAGCGTAGTAACTTCGGTCTCAACACAAAAGCGGAAGTACCCCGGTAAAGTGGACTATCGCAAGGGCGCATTGCGGAAGCAACAAAAATTTCATCCGCCCGCCCAACCCATGGGGCCGACTAACCTTCCGTACTTGGTCAAACAAGTTTCGCGACAATGACACTAAACGAGGCCGAGGGGTAGGGGTACGGGAGCTATGGGTCGAAAACAAAAGAACTCAAAAGAAACACCCATACGCAGCGCTATCTAACATATGAATGTATTGTGCAGAGGTATGAAAAAGAGGGAGAAAGGAAAAAGGCAAAGAACATAGGTGACGTCACAGCACCAGCAAAGCCAAACGTACCTACTATAGGGTTCTGAACCCCTACACCATCTTCTTTGTGACTTTTTGTCCCAGGGGCTGGCTGTTTCACGTTCAGTATGTAGGAAATAGTCCGCCAACTACCTGTGTAGCATGTGAGACCCCTACCCATACATTAAACGGCACACTGTTTGACAAAGGCGTTCATCAAATTGTCAGTGCATCGCTTACTGCAACGTGCCAGTACATGAAAACTTTGGGCACACTGGATCAAACCCCATTTTTTACTGTACTTACGTACGCGCAATATTAAAATGATAAGTTCGACTGTTTCGACAAGCAAGTGGAAATCAATCATTGAACAACATTTTAACAGGACGGTGGAGAAGTCAAAACACTATTTAACAAACACGTGGTAAACACGTGTTTGTAAGTTCATTCAAGATTGTGGGTGGCCAGTTATTATGAAATATGAAAGCATTCTAACAAGAAAACAACATGTTTAAACTTCATCTCGTTTTTTTGTGCCATACCCATAGCTTCCCCAAGTAATCAAGCAACTAGCTCACAAACACGCCATGCTGTTTTTTCTTACTACTTTCACGAGGTAAAATCATGTTACCTCACTGAAGTATTTCTTACGCTTAAACACGTACAAAAACGTGCAGACACACAGATCGGAAACTGTCCATGTAATTTACGAGACATTGCTCGGAATACATTTGTCGGATTTCACTTTGTTGTGTAAAAAGTCAAGGTACATTAGCGCGACACATATAACAGCTGAAACAATGTAATCGTTATGCTGCTTTAAGTAGGTTTTCAGAATTGACTGGTGCACGAATTTTGTATTCACATATAACTTTTGTATAAAAGTATTCCCGCGAAAATGCATTGGTGAATGCTAACGCAGAATATACTAGTGATGTTGTCCGACCAATGGCAAAAGCTTTTATTAGAAAGGCAAACATAAAAATTTGCCGTTAAATAATTGGCATGTATTAAAAAGTGTGAATACTATAGTAACGTTGACAACTAGTCGCCATCTAATGAAAGTAAGTCACAATAATGCAGGCCCTTTTGATGTAGGAAAATGCCTGTGCTAGTGATTATGTATATTCATTGTCAGAGCAGTAACTAAGAAGGCGTGCTATGCAAGATAGCCCGAGCTTGTGGGGCAGGCCTAGCTTGCTCCAAGCTCACTTGCAGAGGCCCTGGATGAAGAAAGTGCGGACAGCGTGATAGGAGCGCCGATAAAAATGGTTGCATGAACGCGCGGGGCGTTGCAAACGCATGTGGGGCATTTGCGATGGTTATCAGAGAAACACCGCGTACGAGCACGTCAGTGCCACCACTCGTTAAAAAATTTAGCAGTGCAGCGACGTAAGCAAGGTTGCCGTGCTGTCTTTTTGCCAACGGAACACGCGCCTCTCTTAGGTGTGTACGTGGGCGTTTCTTCTTTTTCGCACAGGTACTGTCGTTCCACCAGAAGCATGGAAATTTCCACTCTCGAATGCAGCAAGGGTGCACACGCAGCCCTCTCGTGGTGCTTGTTTTGTTTCTATAAAATATTTTAGATAATTAAAAAGGCAGGTGGTCACCAGGGACGTTCCCTCCTTGTCGGTAATGTTGCTGTGATTGAATAAACCGTGAGCGTGGTGAAATTGGTTGCGAAACATCGTAGTCGCGTGGTGATATTACTTTTTTTCTTCTGCGCGCATATGTGCATAGTCTGCGTGTTAAATCTCATAGATTAATCGCGCCACTTGACGTGAGTACTGCTCCTCGGCTTGAGCAGACGTGGTGGGGGTACCTGATCTTCGCCACGGGCGTCTGTCAATCAAAGTGATGGACGCGTGAACTCGGATACAAACTCATTGATTCTGAGAAGGCCCGAGTTCAACTCGGGACTGTGATGGTGCCGGTGTGGCTGTCAAGCGTTTGATGTGGTGAACGCTAAGCGGCAGCTTCTTTGCATATAAAATAATTTGCTGAGATTACACTACTTGTGTAAGGCTGAAGACATAGAGCCGTTTGATATAGCCTTGCCTTTCTTAGCTTTTTAGGATTGCTGTGTACTCATGTGCGTGGTCGGCTTCGAAGTGAACACCACATCAGATCTGCCCTAATTTTGATTGTAGCAATTGGCTGAGGCTTAACGACCATAACTGTCTTGTCTTCAATATTAAGGCTTTAATTTAAAAGGCAATTATCTCGGGCGTAATTACCAAGGTCACAATCAGTATTGAACTAATAAACGCAGCCCTGATTAGCAGGACACTAATTGTCTTAATATTAGGAAGAGCTTGATTGGTTGATTGATTGATATGTGGGGTTCAACGTCCCGAAACCGCCATATGATTATGAGAAACGCCGTAGTGGAGGGCTCCGGAATTTTCGACCACCTGAGGTTCTTTAACATGCACCCAAATCTGAGCACATGGGCCTACAACATTTCCGCCTCCATTAGAAATGCAGCCGTCGCAGCCGGGATGCTAACCCGCGACCTGCAGGTCAACAGCCGAGTACCTCACTAACTAGACCACCACTGCGGGGCTATTAGGGAGGGCTAATAAACATAGTTTTACTTAGCGTCCTCATAATTAACGTTGCGTTATTTAGCATAGTTTAGTTAGTTCATAAACTAGCATAATTTAGTTCGCCAGGTTTCACATTTACATATTTTCAATAGCATGGTCTTAAGATGTGGCGTAACTGCGTTAGCCTTACCATGACTTGGCATATTTAGCTTGGTCATAACATGTCCTGCTATAACCCTTTAGGTATTTCATCTACCCAAAAAAATCACAGCATTTACATGGAGGGAATGATGGTGAGCAGGGTGAAGCTTCGGAGGGCTTATCGGTATAAACTGCGAATCGTCTGTCTGTCTGTCTGTCTGTCTGTCTGTCTGTCTGTCTGTCTGTCTGTCTGTCTGTCTTTCTGTCTGTCTGTCTGTCTGTCTGTCGATCTGCCTGCCCGCCGGCCGCCCGCCCGCCCGCTCGCCCGTCAGTTCCATCCGTCCATCCGTCCGTCCGTTTGCTCGTCCGTCCACACCTGCTGAGTGAGTCACTGAACTAGGAGGTCGCTTACTACAAGCTAGGAGGGACAGACCGACGGCTTTAGGAGCTTCACTCCTAATATAGCTAATTAGCCGGCCACACGTGCACGGGTGCTAGCTGTCAATGACAACAAAGATGATGCGCACCGGCCGAGCAGCACGCTATAGTGTACAAGCTGCCCGTGATGAATAACACGTGTCCTCGGGCTTGTCTGCGGTTGCAATGTTGTAAGACGCTCGGCCGGTACTGATCTGAGAGGCTACTGTGCTGATAATTCTAAAACACACCTAATGCAGGCAAATAAAGCTTCAATAATAATTTAAACACCTATCTAAAACACAGTCGCGAAATGTTTTTTGAAGTTTTTATTTCATGGGTGCACTTGTGCACTCGGTGGAACGAAAAACAAATGAAAGAATATGCATCTGGTTTGAAAACATCACCCAACTTAGTCGACTATCCTTAACGCATTGACCGGTTCCATCGTATTCAATGAAATGCAGGGTGCTGAGGGCTGAATTTGACTTTTTTGTACTGTTGGCGCGTTTATAAGGGGGTGTAGCCAGAGCTCGGGAAGATGCCGAGTTTCGCGAACTCGTGCGAAACTCGGCCCTTTCTGCGGAGTGCCCCAGAGAATGTAAGCTGTTCAGTTGGGTAATACTTCGTGCGCCAAATCATACTTGCGGCCTTAGCACGACATGATAAAATCAATTTTATACCTTTAGGAGTACACCGATTCATGAAGCTGCTTTCCGCAGTTTATACGCAACAAGCATTGAAGTGCCTAATGCTCCTTTCATTACTATAGAGTGTATTCAATATTAGTATATCTCACTTCTATGGTATGAAAAAGTCATGAACAAATCTACTCGTGATAATTTTGACGAGTAGACTTTTCGTGAGCTTTTTTAGGTTTATCTTTCCAAAGCCACCCAAAATTCACACAACGGCGGTTCTCCTACATAACATAAATCACTGTACACGGGTCTCGCTCTCCCCTTCACCGGAAATGCTGCGACCGGATTTTGACACCTTGATCTGTGGGTCAGCAGGGAAGCACCATAGCTGTAAGACACCCACGACGTGTAACAAAACTACTGTGAGGCGCGCACGCATGATGTTCCGGTAATAGAACGTTTACATAAAATGTTGGACGTCTTGTCAATACGTACGTAGATCAATAAAAAAATTGGTAATGCTCAACTCAGTCGGATCATAATTGTATGACAAGAGTGATTGCATGAGTTCATCCATAAAAACCGTACCTCGGTCTCTGGCAAAGACGTCTGGAGTGTTAAACGAGATCCTAATTGAGTGATGGAAGACGAGAATGTATTGCAGCATCGCCGATATGATCCGCCGATTGAGTCAGTCAACAATGCTTCAAGAGCGGCAAGAACACAGAAATTATGGCACAATACTGATTGTGAAAGCAATCAGCTAACGATTCTTACACACGGCAGAATAACGGCAAGCTCGGATCATTGTTACCAGTGAAAGTCATCAGCTACGTCAATATCTGCAAAAGTGTGGCGGAAAGGCAACGAACTCTACTCCTTGATACCCGGGAAAGCCATCGGCTAGATCGGTGTCCGCGCAAGATGGTGAGACGGCGGTAAATTCGGTCCAGTGTTGCTGGTGAAAGCCATTGGCTTAGTCAATATAAGAATAAGAGAGTGAGACGGCGGCAAACTCGGTCCAATGTTGCCGGTAAAAGTCATCAGATAAGCCCATAGAGGCAAAAGTCGGGCAAGACTTGCCAAGACAGGCCCAATTATGCTGGTAAAAGACGAACAGTTGGAGAAAGGCAGCTAAGCCAGCTCAATAATTCCAGCGAAAGTTAACGGCTCTCCCAATATCAGTGCCACACTGGAAACGCCAGCCCGAGCTTGGGCCACACAATGCCACCGTAATTCAGTATTGGCTAGACGTTCTGTGCTGTCTGGGTTACAATGTTCACAGAGTAGCTTCCCTGCCTTTTTGAAATAACCCGATGTAGCTTCTGGCATTTTCGTTAGAAACGAAACTGAAAATATTTGGAGCCTGTGGCTGATTGTTCGTCGAATAACGTTTGCAGACGTGAACACACAAAAAATAGAGATGTGGACATATGTAGATTGGTAAAACTAGTGGACGTGTGATCACACGCCTCAGGGAACATAGGGCGGCCAGCCAACGTGCTACTTAGGGCAATTGGTAAGAGTATGACAAAGCACCGGTGAATCAGCTTTAAACTTTCGCCTGGTTAGTTTCAAACTTTCGCCTGCTTAGCTGCGGTGCCTCACGAAACTTAACTATAAGTTGTGACCTCACGCCTCTTACATATGCTTTCCAGCAGCCGAAGGACAATGTGTTGGTATGATTTCCTATCGAATACATGGCATCGCAAAGCCTTCAGTGCCAAGGAACAGCGAGAATTTTCAAATATTGGGAAGAGGTTTCAAACCCCTGTGCGAGATATGGCAACCCACGATTGCATATTATGGAAGCTGTTTTGCACATTTTACCTCTGTTTTGAAATCTTTTAACTCAAAGGGATTTTATACCAGGGTCCACAAAGCCTTCAGTTGAGCGTTTCCAAAACAGAAATTACGTTCAAAAGATACACATGATCAGAAAGAGAACAAAAAAGGTTGAACAAAAGCTTCATAGTGCGCGACAACAGATGCCGGGCATGCTATCCAATCTGCCAGGACGAAATGCTTTGTAGGCTTTAAACATACATCTTTTACATGTAACACTATTCTGTCACAGCGTTGTGTCGTATGTAGCAAAAAATTTGAGGATGAGCGTATGGGTAACGATAAACAAAAAAAGATGATGTTCAAGCATTGGATGCATCGTTCTTGTGAGTTCTGTATAGAACTGGTGGCGAGGACATTGGAACCCACACAAAAGCAATGTTCGTGGTGATTACTACTGCATCATCACAATAAGCGTTGAGGGTATGCAACCATCCCTGCCTTTCCTGCCTTCACCTGGTCATCCTGCTCCAGCATGGGACTAGTGGAAGCAGGCCTTTCATACGTACGCCATGGCTTCTGGAGTATTAGCTCTTTCAGGCGAGCAGGGGAAATGATCCTTCTTACCTGTCTTAGCAATGATGGTGTAGAGAGATATAGTTTTTTAATGGCTTGCCCTACAAAGCGACTAGCAAGGGGCATGACATCTCTACCGCCGTTGCGCACAAATACGCTATGCGGCCGGGTTCATATTGTCACGATGAGTCACAAGTACTGGGGAATATATTGAACGACCGGGTAGCTAGCTCTAAGACGATGCGTCAGTCGTGGCTGGCTCTCGAGCCGAGAAGAGACACGCAAATCTTCTTTCTTTCCTCCAGATGGTAGAGCCGCTCTTGCAGTCGACCCACTACGTGTGGGTGGCATTATCCCCCCTTTCGAAAAGAAAAAAAGAGTCCCAAAAGGGGAAAGAAAAGTACATAGCACCACCACGATGTTACAACATAGGCACGTGGAAAAAAAGAAATTGGAAATTCGAATAAAGTAAAAATAGAAATTAACGAGCGTGCCAATATAGGAAAAATCACTAAACGAAGAAGCAAGTTCACAAAAATAAATAAATAACACAAAGAACGCTGTACGGCAAGAAAAAAGTTATGAACAACGCGCAATAAATGGTTGCATGCGCAACACATGAACGACATCCGACCTCGGTCGTGTCCTACTCCGTGCCTGCGATGTTGAGTCCGGAACCACTTCGTAGTTCACGTCACTGACGCGACGTAACACTTTATAAGGGCCAAAGTACCGGCTCAGTAACTTTTCACTAAGGCCACGGCGACGGACGGGCGTCCATACCCAAACTTGGTCTCCGGGGATGTAAAATACTTGACTGTGGCGGATGTTATAGCGCCGTGCGTCTGCCTGCTGTTGCTGGCCGATGTGTAGTCGCGCGAGCTGCCGGGCTTCCTCAGCACGCTCTGCGAATTCATCAGCGTCAGTTGCCAACTCGTCTTCGTCTTGACACGGTAGCATAGAGTCCAGCATGGTCTGCACTTCGCGGCCGTAGAGAAGCCGAAATGGCGTGAATCGCGTGGTCTCTTGCACGGCGGTATTATACGCGAAGGTAACGTAAGGTAAGATCCGGTCCCATGTTTTGTGCTGTACGTCGATGTACATTGAGATCATGTCTGCGATGGTCTTATTCAGTCGCTCGGTAAGTCCGTTGGTTTGCGGGTGGTACGCAGTTATCTTTCGGTGTCTGGTGTTGCTCAGTTTGAAAACCTCGTCCATAAGCTGCGCCGTAAATGCCGTCCCTCTGTCCGTTATTATACTGGAAGGAGCACCGTGTCGTAACACGATGTGACGCATGAAAAATTGTGCTACCTCAGAAGCCGTGGCTCGTGGGATCGCCTGCGTCTCAGCGTAGCGTGTCAAATAGTCGGTCGCGACGATCACCCATTTGTTGCTGTCCGCAGATAAGGGGAATGGCCCGAGAATGTCCATGCCGACTTGGTCGAACGGCGTGCAGGGTGCTTCAATGGGCTGAAGCAAACCAGCTGGCTTAACAGATGGTTGCTTTCGGCGCTGACATTCCCGACAGCTCTTGACGTACTTCTTGACGCTTGCCGAAAGTCCTGGCCATTAGTACCTCTCGCTCACTCTGGCAAGTGTCCGTGAGTAGCCCAGATGACCGGATGTGGGTTCGTCATGGCAAGCGAAGAGGACGTCGTCTCGCATGTCTCGAGGAACCACCAGGAGGTAGGTACGGTTGTTCGAACGAGCGTTCTTCTTGTACAGCACACCCTCTCGAAGGCAGAATGACGGCAACGAGCGGGATAAATGACGTGGTATGATTGTGCCCTGGCCCTCTAAATGATCGATGATCGGACGAATCTCTGCGTCATCCCGCTGCAGTTTACTCAAGTCTGATGAGCTAATGGCGCCCAGGAAGCCTTCGTCTTCCTCTGCTTCCTGACTGACGACATGAAGGGGTGCGCGTGACAGTGTGTCAGCGTCTTCATGCTTACGGCCGGACTTATGGACGATGGTGACGTCAAATTCCTGCAGCCGCAAGCTCCACCGTGCTAGCCGTCCTGAAGGGTCGCGCAGGCTTGCCAACCAGCAGAGGGCATGGTGGTCCGTCACTACCTTGAAGGGATGACCATAAAGGTACGGGTGAAACTTGGTGATTGCCCACACGACTGCGAGGCACTCTTTCTCCGTAGTGGAATAATTCGCCTCGGCACGGGATAGAGAGCGGCTGGCGTAGGCTATCACCCTTTCGATGTCGTCTTGACGCCGAACGAGCACTGCACCAAGCCCAACGTTACTAGCGTCACTATGGACCTCCGTGTCAGCATCATCGTCGAAATGGGCGAGAACGGGTGCTGACTGCATGCGCTGTCGCAGTTCATCAAAAGCTGCTTGTTGCTCGTTTTCCCAGACAAATGGCGTGTCGTCCCTCGTGAGACGAGTCAGAGGTTCTGCTATTTGTGAAAAGCCATGAATGAACCGGCGATAGTAGGCGCACAAACCAAGAAAGCGCTGGACGGCTTTCTTATCGACAGGAGCTGGTAGTTCGGCAACAGCGGCAAGCTTGTGTGGATCGGGCCGGACTCCTTCAGCGCTAACTACATGTCCAAGAAATTTCAGTTCTTCATAGCCGAAGTGGCACTTCTGTGGCTTTAAAGTGAGGTCCGCCGATCGGATAGCCTCCAGCACGCTGCGCAGGCGCTGTAGGTGCTGCTCGAACGTGGCAGAGAAGACCACCACATCATCAAGGTAGACAAGACAAGTCTGCCACTTGAGCCCTGTGAGGACAGTGTCCATCATTCGCTGGAAAGTTGCCGGCGCTGAACACAAGCCGAAAGGGAGTACTCGAAATTGGTATAGGCCATCTGGAGTCACGAAGGCTGTCTTTTCGCGGTCTCGCTGATCTACCTCGATTTGCCAGTACCCGCTTTTGAGATCGAGAGAAGTGAAATAATGGGCACGACGAAGTCTATCCAGCGAATCGTCGATACGCGGTAGCGGGTACACATCCTTTTTGGTCATGTTGTTAAGCTTTCGGTAATCGACGCAGAAGCGTAGCGATCCGTCCTTCTTTTTGACAAGCACGACTGGAGATGACCACGGGCTGTTGGATGGTTCGATAATGCCATCGTCAAGCATCTCGCGAATTTGCGTACGTATCGCTTCACGTTCTTTAGCCGACACGCGGTAGGGGTGCTGGTGTATTGGGCGTGCGTCCTCGTACGTGATGATCCTGTGCTGAGTGATGGACGTCTGGCGGATCTTTGAGCAACTTGCGAAGCAAGACCTGTACTCGAACAAGAGCGCTCGCAGCGCAGTCTGGTTATCGGTGGACAGATCAGGATTGATGTCAATGTTGCTCATTGATGTGTCTGCGTTATCCACTATTTCTGACGTGAGACAATTGGTTACGTTTGCTACTTCGTGGGCAAACGCTATCGAAGTGCCACGGAAAAGGTGTCGATGCTCGTTGCTAAAGTTGGTAACGAGCAATTCAGACCGGCCGTCGCGAACGTGTATTACACTTCTCGCTACACATATGCCTTGCTGCAGGAGGTGTTCTAAATTTGTCTCGGCCACCACATCGCCATCGCTCAAACCACAGCATGTTACGTCGACTAGAACACTGGCTCGGGGAGGAAGCGTCACGCTCTGTTCAGAAATACGGAGTACGTCGACACGCATTCTGTCATCCTGCACGTTGATTGCTCGCTGGGCTGAGAACGTGACGCGGCGCTCTTGCAGATCAATGATAGCTCCATTTTCCTGTAGAAAATCAACTCCCAGAATGACGTCACGGGAGCATTCACGTAGAACAAGGCAGCTTGCTACGAATGTGTATTCTTGAATCTGTACTCTAGTTGTGCAGGCGCCCAGTGGAGTTACGACATGGCCACCAGCTGTCCGAATCTGCGAGTTATGCCACGGCGTGATTACTTTCTTCAGCTGCGTTGTCAGTTTCCCGCTCAGTATGGAATAGTCTGCGCCGGTGTCCACTAACGCATTAACTACACAACCATCAATTGTCACTGCTATGTCGAGTGAAAGCCGGCTATCCTTTGCAGCAGCAGGTAATGTCGGACCAGTTTCTGTACGGTTCTGCGTCAATAGGAGGTCTTCAGCGCTTCGACGTTCAGCGACCCCGCCCCCAGAGGTCGCTTCGGCTAGTTTTCCCGGCGGGGGCTGGGAGATCGTGCGGTAGAATACCGCTGGGGCATTGATGAAAATCGCCTCGGTGATGGCGAGCGCGACTGGCGCCCGGCAGACGGTGGTGCATGCTGCTGGGAGAGGTAGTTTTGAATGTCGCGTGGTCTCTGACCGTAACGGGGGGGCGGCGAGTACGCAGAGAAGCCGCGAAGCCCAAGACGGCGATAAGGACACTGGCGGTACAAGTGATCAGCTTCTCCGCAGTGAAAGCATAGAGGCCGGTGATCGGGTGTGCGCCAGACATCAGACTTCCGAGGATACGAGTGCCGATCGTCGATGTACTGGACCGGTTGCACCGAACGGTGGGCAACAGAAGCACCACGGACAAAGGGCAGGGGCAGTGGCGTGTACGTGCCTTCGTAGTATGGTATGTGCTGCGCTGACTCGAGTGAAACTGCAGAGGCAGGATGAACGAACAGAGGCGGCGATGAAGCAGGGCGTTTCAAAGCTTCCGCGTAGGTTGTCTTACGGTGGTATTCAGCAGGAGCTGACGCAGCTGTATCAGGAGGCAAGGTGTCCCGGAGGGCCTGGTGCAGCTCATCTTTGATGACAGTTGCAATGGAGTTAACCGTAGGATGAGGTGCTACACCAGCCTTTTGCAACTCTTCACGTACGATATTACGGATGAGTTCACGTAAGGAGTCATTGCTGGTCCCAGCGGCGGCGAAAATGTCAGCAGTGGACATGCCATTGACTTGC
Source organism: Rhipicephalus annulatus (assembly GCA_013436015.1). Classification (NCBI taxonomy): domain Eukaryota; kingdom Metazoa; phylum Arthropoda; class Arachnida; order Ixodida; family Ixodidae; genus Rhipicephalus; species Rhipicephalus annulatus. The sequence continues at coordinate 656,160 of WOVY01014954.1, forward strand.
CTGTCGTATTGGTTTGATCGCTGCTGTAGCATTTTTTCCATTGTCACGGCTTCAGACAAGAACTCCGCGACCGTCTTCGGAGGGCTTCGCACGAGGCCGGCGAAAAGCTGGTCCTTGACACCACGCATCAAGTGACGCAGCTTCTTGTCCTCCGTCATTCTTGAATCTGCCCGTCGGAAGAGACGCGTCATGTCTTCGACGTACGCGGTCACAGTTTCGTTTGGTGACTGGACGTGGGCAAGAATAGCTCGTTCAGCTCTTTCTTGGCGGTCAGCGCTGGCATATGTCTGCAGAAGTCTACGAGAGAATTCTGGCCACGTCGTCAGCTGCTCCTCTCGATTTTGATACCACGTGCGAGCTCCGTCTTTAAGATAGAAGTAGACACGACCCAGTTTCGCCGCGTCGTCCCACTGATTCAAGTTGGCTACGCGCTCGAAGTCCGCCAACCAGTCCTCAACGTCTTCGCTCTCCGTACCATGGAACGTCGTCGGTGCCCGTGGGCTTTCCAACGTATATCGGTTCGACGACGTGCTTCCCGTGCAGGTTGGCAAGGTTTGTACCGAAGTGCTGGTCATGTTTGTTGACGTGGTGGGAGCAGTATCGTTGACTTCCGGAGGCAAACCCCTGATTCGGCGGCTGGTCCGATGCACGGGAGTATTGACTGGCACTGGACTCGTATTACGGCTTCCTGGGGGGGTCTGCAGCATCCGTGAGACTACCCAGCACCTCCACCAGTTTGTCACGATGAGTCACAAGTACTGGGGAATATATTGAACGACCGGGTAGCTAGCTCTAAGACGATGCGTCAGTCGTGGCTGGCTCTCGAGCCGAGAAGAGACACGCAAATCTTCTTTCTTTCCTCCAGATGGTAGAGCCGCTCTTGCAGTCGTCCCACTACGTGTGGGTGGCAATATACTCTTTGTCGCAGCGCAGAGATGGCACTTGAGACAGGTCTTCAACAAACACGGGTTTATTTATCGAAGATACCGCACAGTGCGACCGTCATAGACTTGAGGGCCGGCAGAAAACGCCGCAAGACCTACCTAGTGTACACATATCGGCAGGCGCTAGCAATATCGCACGAACCGCGGCAGCCACGTGCGTACGAGAAGCCGCATGCTAGAGTACGCGTCCACCTCTCGTGCAGGCTTGTGTGCATCAGCCCGGAGGCGGGCGAGCACCTGGTGTTACAGCCCACCGCAATAGGGGGATCACGGGCGGCCAATCAGGATCGGTGGAGCACCGTGACGTAAGCTAGCGGGACGTAAGGGGGAGGTGCATTGTTCTGGCAAGTTCGGACATATGTTTCTGTGTGGGAAAGCCGACGCATGGCTTGCGCTAGACAAAATGGCCGGGCAGCCAAATCACAGTGGCCATAATCCCGGGGCTCAAGGCGCACGTGTAAGTGCTCGTGGAAGCTTGGGGAACGAGGGGCCCCAGGGGAAGGCATGCTCGAATGCCACGTTCCCCCCTACTAAAGACCGAAGCCAGCTTGTGAATAAGGCTTCCTGAGGCCAAATAGCAAGGTCAGCACAGCCTCAATGATGCTGGCCAACGGGGAATTGCTCAGAAGGAAGGTGCTGTTTCCACTGAGGCCAGGACAGAAGAACGGTGCAATATCGCAAGTTGGGCATGTTCATCTTACAATATTTTACAGTGCAATGAGTGTCATTTCTCTATCTGTATCTATTCGTCACGCTGTAAAACACTAAATAAACACGAAGGGTGCCACGCAACACAGAGAGGCAAGGTTGACTCTTCCTTTGATGCGCGCCTGTGGTCTTCCAAGCTCACACAAGAGTTGCACTAAAGGTTCTGCAATACCAGGGAGAACCCACTACCACTAATAAAGCCTGGAATACAGTTCAGTTACCTGCTAATAGGAAAAAGGCTGCTTACGTGCGTTTACGCAGGTTGTACTGTTGGCGTGACTTGGGGCCAGCTTTGGGTGCGATGCAGGATGACCCATGCTTCTCGGGCAGGCGAGTGTGCTCCGAGCTCGCTTGCGGTGACCTTGGAAGGAAGACAGTGCGGAGTCCGTGATAGCAGCGTTGTTGAAAATAGCTACGCGAACGCGCGTGGGACGTTTGCGGTGGCTATCAAAGGAAGACCGCGTGTGAGCGCGCCAGTGCTGCCCATCACTAAGCTTTTTAGCAGTGCAGCGGTGTCAGGGTGATTGTCGTGTTCTAACTCAACACGCGCCTCCCACAGGCATGTTCGTAGTTGATGGTGGTGAAAACCTTTAACATAGAAGAGAGCGTATGAGCTCCCGAAAGGGCCTTGGAGACTGGGTTGCCTCCTCAGTCTGGGAAATCATGGGGGGCACGACATCGCATCGAGAATGGCTCGCTTACCACTGCTGTATTTTCATGCTGTACTGCTCATGGGCATCAGCACGTGGGCTCCCGATTCTTGGCAGCAGTGCCAATCAGAACCAGCTTCGTTCCAGTCGACACCGTTCTGTGCGCAGCCACATTTGGACGGAAACAGTCGCCTCGTCAGGCTACCGGGATCATCAACTGATATCTTCACCGCCACCGGTTGTAAGCGCCAGCCTACAACTGTTTCCTTTGAGCACGACATCGCATCGAGAATAGGTCACTTACCATCGCTGTATTTTCAGGCTGTACTGCTCATGGGCATCAGCTCGTGGGGTCCCGATTCATGGCAGCAGTGCAATCAGAACCAGCTTCGTTCGAGTCGACATCGTTCTGTGCGCAGCCACATTTGGACGGAAACAGTTGCCGTGTCTGGCTACCGGGATCGTCAACGGATATTGTCACCGCCACCGGTTACAAGCGCCCGCCTACAACTGTTTCCTTTGGACCTGATATCGCATCTTGAATAGGTCGCTTACCACTGCTGTATTTTCAGGCAGTACTGCTCATGGGCATCAGCTCATGGGCTCCCGCTTCTTGGCAGCAGTGCCAATCAGAACTAGCTTCGTTCCAGTTGACACAGCCACATTGGGATGGAAACAGTCGCCTCGTCTGGCTACCAGGATCTTCAGCTGATATCGTCACCGCCACCGGTTATAAGCCTCTGCCTCCAACTGTTTCCTTTGGGCACCACATCACATCGCGAATGGGTCGCTGACCATTTCTGTATTTCCTAGTTAATTACTTTGAGGGCACTGTTGTGTGGAGAGCGACAATCGTTCTTTGATTGCGGTGTCGTGCCCAGCGACGTTGTTCGTTTCTGTGAGGCAAGCATGCTGCCTTCTGGCGCGCATGTGCCATGCTCTGTTCACACTGTTGCTCATAGTTTGTGGCGATGTCGAGACGAACCCTGGGCCTACTTTGAAAAACAAGGTCGCCACAGTTTTGGAGGTTGTCGGCAGGCTTGAAGCTGGGCTCGCCAGAATACTCAGTGAATTGAAAAGTGTTCGGGAAAGGCGAGATGTGGCTGACCAACAGATTAGGCAATTGACGGAAAGAGTTACTGCCTTGTAAACCGCAAGGACTGCAGTTGTTTCCACTCTACTCTATTCTGTGCCTAATGATTCTTTGCGCAATATTACTGATAGGCTACAGTCTCTAATGATGAGATGTGATGACGCGGAAAACAGGCAATGGCGGGACAATCTGCTCTTTTTTGGTATAGATGAAGAAGACAAAGAAGATTGGGCAACATCCGAGAAAAAAGTAATAACCTTTTATTCTCAAAGGAGGGCGCGCTGGTCACCGAAGAGAGCGGACGCGCATCACGTCGGCTCCGTTTTCAAAGAACTATTTGCCAGTGTTTTTCGGTCATTCAACCCATGAATTTTACAACAACGCGTGCGGAAAGTGACCAGTATTCCACTGACACCAAAATTCAAGGTGGGAAAGGACTTTTTGCTGGATTTGAGAGGTTTTCAACGCGCGCCCCTTTGGCCCGACGCTCACAAAAGCCGGCCACCCGACGAGATGCGCTGAGCGTCTCCTCTGACGCGGGCGCTTTCTTCGCCCAACAACGATGGAAGTCCAAGCGAACGGGGAGTATATCTCCCCCGAAGAGTTTCTGGAGGGCACGGATTGGTGCACCATTGGATCTAAAACCCAAGTTAACCGCGCAAACGCGCAGAGCAACACCCAGAACGGAACCCCCTCCTGTAACGGCGAGGGAGCGGACGTCAACCGACAGCGTTCGCGTCGACAACCGCGTAACATCAAGCAGCAAGTCATTAGAAAGAGTAAAATGCCACTACACCCACGGAGCGATTTGAAGATTGTGATACGACCACGAGGAGGCCTCGACGTGGCCACCACTGGAACCGTGCGCCTCGCATCGGTGATTTACCGCGCGGCCAACGTACCGGCTCCTGAAGCAGGGGAGGACACGGTGTGTTCCAACAACCATCAAAACATCATCGTCGTGAGCACACCCCATGCCTCTCACGCCGATAAGTACAGACAGCTTTAAGCCATCACCATCGGCGACCGCCACCACGAGGTTAGTGCGTACGAGACGGCCCCTGAACACGGTGAAGGGAATAATCAAGGGCATCCCGTTGGAAAAAGACACCAAGTCCATTCATACCAGCATCGTTCACGCACGCAACCCTTACGCCCTGGCAGCCAAACGGCTCGGTAACACCACGACCGTCATAGTGGCGTTTGAAGGACCGCGAGTGCCCACTTACGTCAATTATGGCGGCGCTCTCCTTCGCTGCACCTTGTATCGCAAGCAAATCGACATGTGTCACTGCTGCGGGAGACTTGGTCACTGCATGAACGTGTGTCCAAAGCCCAAAGACAAAGTGTGTCGTGGTTGCGACGCCCCTAACCCAGGCCCCAACCACCAGTGTTCCCCCCATTGCAAGCTGTGCGGGGGCGCGCACTTGACGGCGGACCGCAACTGCCGTGCAAAGAACAAAACGCCCTACATCGTGACGAAGAGACAGTGGGAACGACGCAGGGCCAACGAGGAGGCAGAGGCCACTGTCACCAGCTATTCCACCAGCAAGCCCCGCTCAAGGTCCAGGACACCCAGTCGAAGCCACTCCCGATCTCGTAGCCCCACACCGCGACTCCGAAAGCAGCAGCAACGCCGAGCTCGCAGCTGAACACCTGGACGGACCCCAACGAGGGACGCGAAGGCAACTGATTCGGTGAGCTTTGAAGATGCGGTCAAAAGAAAACGCGCAACAAACGCGCAGGCTGGCGGCAAAACACACACTAAGATAGAAGCGGAGATAGCTCAGTTAACACAGACGATACAAACGATGCAAAAACAAATTGAATGCATGCAGGCACAGATTCACGCAAAGGACGAACTCATACAAAAGCTCCAGTCTGCCGCTGCCAGCGAGACTGATCAACAGGCAATGCAGGAAACACAAGAAGAACTCGTAGAGGACGGTGATGTCGAAGGCCCTGATGCTAAACGTGGCACGGCTATCTCCCTTAAAAAGTCAGTACGTTCCAAGCGTACGCGCGCAGCAACAGGCGACACCCGAGTGAAGGCACTCGAGGCTCGCGTGAGCAGTCTCGAGGAAACTATCACCGCGCCTATCACGCGTACGATTCAACAGAGCTTGGAGAGCATTTATCTCAGATTGTCCAGATTAGAAGCTGCCAACAGCGCGCTGGTGACGTCGCATAGCGAAGCAGCGCCACACATGTAGTACCACATAAGCATGGCAAGACACTGTTCGAAACAAAAACATACAATATGGCAGTGGAACTGCAGAAGTTACAAAAACAAACGAGCGCACCTACAACAATACCTGAAAACAATCCCCCAACGCCCAGACGTCATCATACTGCAGAAAACAAACGGCCCAGCCGAACTTTCAGGGTACCAGTCTATAACAGGCAAGGAGGAAAATCCAAGCGTCACCACACTGGTCAAGCGAGAGCTCATGGTCACCGAACACGACACCCATGTCAAGGACATTGAAAACGTCCTCGTAGAGCTAATTCCACCGCGTAAGACGCCCGACAGCATCTTCGTACTTAACGTCTATAGCAGTCCGAGATGCCGAAAACACCGCTTTCACGTCCTCTTCAAACGAGCACTCGATATCGCCCAGGGGCAACAACTCTTCATTGGAGGCGACTTCAACGCGGTGCATACGGCGTGGGGTTACAAACACGATCAGCCGAAAGGCAGGCATTTGTGGGAAACGGCGCAACTCGCCGGCCTCGAGCTGGTCACTGACCCAGCGGCACCAACTAGGCAGGGCAACAGCGTCAGCACCGACACCACGCCTGACCTTACCTTTACGTGCAATACACGAAAGGTGACTTGGAGAAACACCATGCAAGACTTGGGCAGTGACCATTACATTATCTCTATAGAAGCAGAAGGCGGCCCACAAGAACACAATGCGGGTCGCCAAATGAAGATCACCAATGGGGAACTACTACGAAAAAATCGAGACAAGCAACAGATTGAAGACATCAAAAACATTGAGCAATGGACCGAGCAACTTCGGCGCGACAACGAGAGGGCGACGCAAATGATGCCGTCAACACCTGGGCTAGATAGAATAGACACCCGGTTACTACACATGTGGCAAGCCAAGACCCAACTGCATCGCCGTTGGAAACGACAACGACATAATAGGAGACTGCGAAAACGAATAGCACAGCTCAACAAAGAAATAGAAAAGCACGCACTTAACCGGCAACAACAGCAATGGGAAGAGAAATGCGCGCAGATGGATGGTCAGCTCACTACTAGTCGCACATGGCAGATACTGCGGTACTTCATAGATCCCGCGAACACCAAGACCTCACAGAGGCAAAGCATATGCAAAATAATACACGCTTACGGGGGAACGGAGCAAGATTTTGTACGGGAAGCGGAACTCCATTACATATCCCAAACGCCCCCGCAAGAACATCCGGACTACAGCGGAGAAGGCAACGCCATCCTAGACGCAGAATTCTCAATTTCCGAAATCACGGCTGCCCTCGTCAAACTCAATACCTAGTCAGCCCCAGGCCTAGATCGAATATCGAACAGGGCACTGCGCAACCTTGATTACAGATCGCTAGAAAAACTAAAAGATTATATTAACGAGTGTTGGGTCCGTGGAAAGTTACTCCAGCAATGGAAAGAAGCGCAGATCATACTTATACCTAAACCCGGCAAGAAATTGCAGCTGCAGCACCTGCGCCCTATCTGCCTAACATCATGTGTAGGTAAACTGATGGAATATGCGTTCCTCAACAGACTAACAGATTAGCTCGAGGACAACAACCTAATACCACACACAATGATAGGGTTCAGAAGACATCTCTCCACACAGGATGTTCTTCTGCAACTAAAACATCAAATCATAGAAAATCCTGGGTGCTCAACGAGAGCCATCCTTGGCATGGACCTGATGAAGGCCTTCGATAACGTTCGTCACGACGCCATATTGCGACAAATAGACATATTGAACCTCGGAATGCGAGTGTACAACTACGTCCGAGACTTCCTCACGGGAAGAACCGCACGCATGCGAGTGGGGCAGCTAGAATCAAATCAACATTGGAAGCTCGGGTACACCGCAGGGCTCGGTGATCTCGCCGATGCTCTTCAACCTCGTCCTGCTGGGGTTACCCGAGCGATTACATAAAATTGATGGACTGCACCATACGCTGTACGCGGATGATATTACGATCTTGACGACAACTGGCAGTGATGGAGAGATTGAGGATCGCTTACAGGCGGCCATAGAATGCGTGGAACATTACCTCGTAGGCACGGGACTCACCTGCTCGGCCGAAAAATCCGAATTACTGCTATATAGACCGGTGAAAAATGGACGCCCGCCCAAAAACTACGTACTTTCAGAAAAACAAAAAGTCAAACTAACATCATAAAACGGCTCACCAATCCCAATGGTAAAGAAGATCTGGGTACTGGGGATGATGATTGAGCAGAACGGCGGCAATGGTGAAGCACTGCGTAAGATATTGGCAAAGGCCACCAGCACGATGCAACTCATCCGACGCATCACGAACAAACATGCGGGCATGCGCGAAGGCAGCGTCATACGACTCATACAATCCTTTGTTATTTCACAACTAATGTACACGGCACCGTTTCACAAATGGACAGTTGCGGAAAAAGACAAGCTTAATGCCCTGATACGCAAGACGTACAAGTTCGCGTTGGGACTGGCGCCCGGAGTCAGCACCAGCAAACTCCTAGAGCTAGGGTTGCATAACACACTCGAAGAACTCGTGGAGGCGCAACAAGTTTCCCACCTCGAGCGCCTATCCAAGACCCGCCCAGGCCGACACCTACTCGAAAAACTTGGCATCACGTACCATACGCAGCACGGCATCAAAGTCGAAATTCCAAGATCGGTACGCGAGCAAGTATACGTACCCCCATTGCCTTGCAACATGCACCCCCAACACCATACGGGACGGCATAAAGCCAGGGCACAACGCATTACTCAAAGCTACTCCAACGACCCTGAAATGATTTTCACTGATGCTGCACGTTATACCAATAAAAATAGTTTCGTGGCGGTAGTTACCGGCCATCGTGGCAAGTACATCACAAGCCTCACAAGCATCACAAGCATCACAAGCCTCACGGCACACGCTGAAGCGGCAAAGGAAGCGGCTATAGCACTGGCCCTCACACAGACCATGCCAGATACGTGATTAGTGATTCGCAAGCAGCAATTCGCGATTTTGCCAACGGACGCATCTCGCAAGAGGCGTTTCACATACTCCAACGACATCCCATACATCCAGGAGAGGTTGACTTCGATAACCGAAGGCACGTGTTATGGATCCCGGCACATACCGGACTGAGCACCCCCAACGAAGCGGCTCACCGCGTTGCTCGAGGCCTCACTCACCGAGCATCGCCGGAGGACGACGAGCCCCCGCGGGAAACTGCAGAAATCTGGGAATGGGAGGATCGTATGACCAGGTTTCACGACATCACACATTACCAGTTACAAAGACGCATATACCCATCTCCTCACGAAAGGCTAAACAGAACGCAAGCGGTACACTTCAGACAATTACAAACAGATTCATACAGAAACCCTAGACTCATGCACGCCATGTATCCAGATATATACACTACAAACAGATGCACGTCACGTGGCGAGTTTGCCACCCTTAGTCACATGCTGTGGGAGTGTCAGGGCCTAATAAACAGTCCGAACAGTGCCGATTCATCTCTCTTTTCCACCGCCAGCCTCCGCTCGCGTTGGAAAGCCGCACTGCTCAGCTCGAACCTGACAGCACAACTCTGGGCCGTCCAGCGTGCCGAGGAAGCCGCTTCGAGACAAAGTCTCGGAACCGCATCTGCGGTGGGTGCCCAGGCCCACTAAAAACGCGGACTCGAATCGTCTGGATTCGACAAATAAAGTTTATGTTCTTCTTCTATTCTCAAAATCTTGGCACGCCCCTAACAAACGACCACTTTGAACGGGTACATACACTCGGAAAGTACAAGACTGATAAGCAGCGGCCAATCATAGTTAAAATGAGTTCCTTTAAAAACAAACAAAACGATCTTTCTGCTGTACATATACTTAAGGGTACCGACAATTTCATTGGGGAGGACTTCTCGCCATCTACACGTTACTGTAGAAAAAATAATCAAATTCGCCAAACGCTTAAAGAAGCCGATAAGGTTGTCAGTGGAATGTTTGCAAATTGTTGACAATAACTACATGTATGATCACGAAACGGACTCCGTTATACTTCACAAAATGTAGCAAAGAAAGCATGCACACGCAACGGAACATAAGTGATCAGATTACATCACAAGTCACCATTCATGCAGTTATGTTTCACTAACATACGCAGCTTTATACCCAAAGGCGATCAATTTGCTAGTTCTTAGAAGATAGTAGCCCTGACTTTTTAGCACTAACAGATAATTGGCTTCATTCTGATATACCCGACCACAAGCTTCTCTCTGATAACAGCATCTACAACATATTTAGGCACGACCGCAATAAAAAAGAGGCAGTCTCGTTCTACTAGCTATTAAAAATACACTGTCATCATTTTGCGTCAATACAGACCCCATTATTGAAATTGCATGGACTGCTTGCATCACATCAGCTACAAAAATATTGATAGGTGTCTGCTATCGCCCTACGAACTTGAATAACTCGTTTGTAGAAGAGCTGCGCCAAAGCGTTGATTCCGCAATTCGTCATTGCTCTCCTGTGAATATATATATTTACTCGGCGACATAATTTTCCCCAGATTGATTGGTGTCTCCTAACTTCTACTTGCCACAAAGCAATGCGATGTATAAGTCTAACCCTATTTTATAACCTGTTTTAAGCTGTCAAGGAACCGACTCGTGGTAAAAACATTTTAGACCTGATTTTAAATAACGCTCATGAGACTGTTAGTCATCCTCTGCACGTAGATGGTTTCAATGATTTTAAGCTACTTGAAATAACACTTAGCCTCCCAACCTATTTATCGCATAGCCCTGTTAAAAAATTCGGGGCTACAACAGTGGCAATTACGAAGGTATAAATGATGAATTGGAAGCTTTTTGCGATCAAGTTTTTCTTCCACCTTTTTGATACCGATCAGACAACGAAAGCTGGATTCTCTTCAGAAACAAAATTAATAATTTGGTTGATAAGTATATTCCCCTAATTTTCATCTCTAATGACAATAAAAATTCCTGGTTTAACAAAACGCTTCGGTGTCATGGATAAAAAAAGCGGCTCTACAAAATTGCAAAACGAACTTCTAGCCCTTTAGATTGGGAAAAGTACAAAGGTTCCTTGAAAGAGAACTGCTCTCTCGTACGCAACGTGAAATCTAAATATTTGACGCACGATTTGCCTTCCATGTTAAATACTAATCCGAAAAAATTCTGGCAAGTAATTTCCCCTCACAATGCTACCAAACCTGTCAGTATGCAAGATGTGAACCATATGCATCTATGAGATGTAGATAGCACTCCAGTGTTGAACTCATTTTTTTCTTCTGTGTTCAAGTGTGAAGATGATTCTAGAGTGCCCGAAGTTCCCGAGTCTGATTATACATACATGGAACCTATTACCCTCAGCACTGAAGGGTTTGCGAGTCTTATTGGAAAACTTAAACTATCAACTTTTTCAGGCATGGATAACAATAGTTCTAAGGTGCTCAAAAAAACGTCATTATGCTCAATACCACATCTTCTCACAATCTTTATCAACAGGACAACTGCCGGCTGATTGAAAAATAGGTAAAGTAGTTCCCTTATTTAGAAGTTGCAATAGATACTCACCAGAAAATTATCGCACCATATCACTAAACATGCATTTGCGGCAAGATGCTTGAGCATATCATTTCTTCGCACATTTATTGTCATTTAGAAACCAATAACTTCTTTTTTGAGAACCACCTTGTATTTAGGCAAGGTTTTTCTTACGACACCCAACTGCTGGAATTTACCACTGATCTTCACTTCAACATGAATAATAATTTACAAACTGACTGCATTTTCCTACATTTTTCAAAAGCATTTGACTGCGTACCTCATTACCATCTAATTTCAAAATTAACAGAACTTCGTTTAGATTTTCTAGCCTTATGGTCGATTTGAAACTTTTTGTCTTTTTCAAAGCAGTTAATTCTGGTTAATACCTCTTCCTCTCCAATTTCCGATGTCACCTCCGGAGTTCCGCAGGGTAGCGTCTTGGGGCCACTACTTTTTCTAATCTACGTTAATGATCCTACAACTAATATTTCTTCGTCAATACGGTTTTTCGCTGGCAATTGCATTATATACCGTTCTATAACTACTAGCGATGACCACCTTGCTCTCCAAAAAAGACCTTAATCTAATTACCGATTGGTGTGATGCATGGCAAATGACTAACTTCATCAAAACGTAATGTAATACTTTTAGTTGAAAAAAAAACTGTTGTATTTGATTACTTCATAAATAATTCTAACGTGTCACGGTCGTCTTCGTATAAGTACCTTGGCGTCCATGTCACTTCTAATCTTACTGGGGCGGCAAATGTAACCTACATATCTGCAAACACATCAAAGCTCTGAGATACTTACGTCGAAACCTACGAAACGCGCCAAATTACGTCCACAAACAAGCTTACTTCACCTTTGTTCGCCCACAGCTGGAATTTGCATCGCCCATATTGTCACGGGGTCGTGACGTGGCCGAAGACAGGAGACTTCGTGTTGGGATTTAACTGTTTATTTGGGCGAACCTGTGCCCGGTAAACTGAAAGTCCAATTACAGCAGCAGTCTCGCACAGATAGCAGTCTCGGACTGATAGCGGCGAACGGAGCGTCGGCCTTCGATCAACAACTGACAAGCGGCGAAGCGCGTCCGCATTTATACTCTTGCCGTCGAATGTTCTAGCGTTATCGCTGGCGGTGGCGTAGGTTCCAGAACAATCTGTACCGTTCGCACAGTGGGCGTGATCTTATCTAATTGATCTACTACAGTCCGGAACCTTCTAGAAACCTGCAGGCGCGGTTTGCGCTGAGAATCGTGCGGTGTTTTCGGACGATAACAAAAACTTGGGAAATGGAACGTGGCATTGCCGTCCTCTGAAAAAAGGCATCGTCCAGATGCTTTAACTAAAGATGAAAGTACAATAATAATGCAAGAAAGTACAATGAATAAATCACGATACAACAATAATACAAAAAAACAATAGTTCAGTTTGTTAACGCGCATGAAACGGCTTGAGGCGCGCGACATGGACGACTTCAGGTCGCGATCGGCGTCATTGAGCGTTCGTGATGCCGTCGGGGACAACCTCGTAATCAAGTGGGCCGAGCCGTCGAACCACCCTGTACGGTCCGAAGTACCGTCGCAGAAGCTTTTCACTTAGTCCACGTCGGCGTATCGGCGTCCACACCCAAACACGTTCACCGGGCTGGTATTCCACGAAGCGTCGTCGAAAGGTTGTAACGGTGGCTGTCGGTCGTCTGTTGATTCTTGATACGGAGACGCGCAAGTTGTCGGGCTTCTTCGGCGCGTTGAAGGTACTCGCTCACATCGAGGTTTTCTTCGTCGGTGACGTTGGGTAACATGGCGTCGAGCGTCGTTGCCGGGCTCCTTCCGTAGACCAGTTTGTATGGAGATATCTGCGTCATCTCTTGCACCGCCGTGTTGTATGCGAAGGTCACATACGGAAGAATGGCGTCCCACGTCTTGTGTTCGACATCGACGTACATTGACAGCATGTCGGCGATCGTCTTGTTAAGCCGCTCGGTGAGGCCGTTGGTCTGTGGGTGGTACGCTGTCGTCCGGCGGTGGTTTGTTTGGCTGTATGCCAAGATTGCTTGAGTTAAGTCGGCAGTGAATGCCGTTCCTCTGTCGGTGATAAGGACCTCTGGGGCGCCATGACGTAGGACGATATTTTCGACGAAGAATTTAGCTACCTCGGATGCACTGCCTTTTGGCAGGGCTTTTGTCTCGGCGTAGCGGGTGAGGTAGTCGGTAGCTACCACGATCCACTTGTTTCCGAAAGCCGACGTCGAGAACGGCCCCAGTAGGTCCATACCAATCTGCTGGAAAGGTCGACAAGGTGGATCAATTGGCTGCAGAAGTCCCGCTGGCCTTGTCGGCGGTGTCTTGCGTCGCTGACAGTCCCGGCATGTTCTCACATAACGAGTGACGTCGGTGGTAAGACGTGGCCAGTAGTACCGTTCTTGTATCCTCACGAGCGTGCGAGAAACACCGAGGTGCCCTGCCGTCGGATCGTCGTGAAGGGCCTGCAGGAGTTCTGGTCCCGTGACATCTGGTGGAGGTGCTGCTTCGTTCATGTACCGGACGCCCCCGTCAAGCCGTGTACCCAGCACCTCCACCAGATGTCACGGGGTCGTGACGTGGCCGAAGACAGAAGACTTCGTGTTGGGATTTAACTGTTTATTTGGGCGAACCTGTGCCCGGTAAACTGAAAGTCCAATTACAGCAGCAGTCTCGCACAGATAGCAGTCTCGGACTGATAGCGGCGAACGGAGCGTCGGCCTTCGATCAACAACTAACAAGCGGCGAAGCGCGTCGGCATTTATACTCTTGCCGTCGAATGTTCTAGCGTTATCGCTGGCGGTGGCGTAGGTTCCAGAACAATCTGTACCGTTCGCACAGTGGGCGTGATCTTATCGAAATGATCTACTACAGTCCGGAACCTTCTAGAAAACTGCGGGCGCGGTTTGCGCTGAGAATCGTGCGGTGTTTTCGGACGATAACAAAAACTTGGGAAATGGAACGTGGCAGTATGGTTCTCCTTCCAAGCCTATCTCACTAACCAGCTATAAGCTGTGCAAACCAGGGCGTCCCGGTTCATTTCACGTATTTACATTCACTCCTCGAGCGTGACACAAATAAAGCATGACCTTTCATTACAGCATCTAGATATACGGTTCACAGTTGCCTTCCTGTCTTTGCTTCATAAATATATTCACGCGTCTAGGCCACCACCCTTCCCACTAACGGCACCATTGCGCAAGTCTGAACGACTTCACAATCAGCAAAGCATCGCACGCATCTTTAGAAAAACCACCTCATTTAATTCATTGGGTTTGCCTCGTGCCATATCACTCTGGATTGACGTACCTAAAATCATTGTCAATTAAACTAATTGTGAAAATTTTCACCAGTAATTATTGATACATCTATCTCAATAGCTTGGTATAATCTCCTTGAATTCTGTTTTTGTTCTTTGCGCTTTTTTGCGGATGGGAAATTTTTGTGGTTACTTGAAGCCCCTTCTTGTCATTTGTGCAGCCATTGTTAATATTTCTAACGTTATTGATTGCCTTTTATTGCTATATTTATTAGCTGCTCTGTAGTTGCTTTTTGTAGTCGCTTTGTATTGTGGCAGAAGTACCACTCCCTAGAAGTCTTCCTATGTACCATCTTACTCTATGCTCCGTAATAGAGCCTGTAAGGTATTTCAAATAAATAAATAAATACCGCTGCCCTTGCTAGGGCATTCATGGCCTGTTGGGCCCAAAGGTCAGGGTTACTAGGCAGAGTCGCCTCGTCTTGCGTAGTGTTGGGGAAGGGAGAAATGGCTGTGTTTAGCTGACAGGCCCACATCACGCAGTAGACATCGGCTGTCTGCCCACAATGGTTGCACCTACCACTGACTGTGGGGTCAAAATAATGTAATATCAGAGGGCATAGCAAAGTGTTTGTTTGTAGCCGGCGAAAAATTCTTTCTCCTCCCATATGCAGACCCTGGACTGGGGGTGGATACCGGCGATGCCAGGAGTGATAGTATTGCACAGTTTCTTTGTACGTGAAAAGCGGTGGTTGCAGAATGCAGTTCATAGAGCTCGCATGAGGTACCCGGGGAATGAGAGCTCGGGCAGCCACGTCTTTGGCCTCGTTCCCTCGAAGTTCTTGATGAACTGGGGTCCATACCACGCGTTTTATAATGAGTTTGGTGAACCTCGTGCTCGCCGAATTACGTAGGCAAAAGGTAAAATTTCTCCTGCCAAGTAGCGACTGCAAGTTTTTCGAGAATCGGTAATGACTATATTACAAGTGCCGTGCGAGAGACCTAATGCTATAGTGACCTCCTCCACCTGTGTTGAATTGCGAGCCTTAAAGGAAAAACCATTCACCTGCGCTTTCTTGTGGAATACTGCTGCCATATAACCCCTCATTCTAGGTCCGGTGACGTCCACGTAGCAAACCCCTGTGCTACTGCCATATCGTGTTTCGAGCTCAAACGCGCGCTTCCCGTCTTCCCTCGTGCAGCTCCTAGTCAAGGTTTTTCAGCAGCGTCTGTACAAAAAGTTTGTGCCTTCAAAGCTCCGGTATACGGAGCTTGTCATTTTTTTGAAGTTGATATTGTCTGTAGAAATGAGCGAGAAGACGCCGCCCTGAAGGCGTTTATTGGTTTACTAGATGGGCTTCGATGAGTTCCTGCACCGAGTTGATCACACCAAGTGCGGTCGAAAGTGCATTCGATGTGGTGGTTGAGAGACCCAGAGCCCGTTTGGGTGACCATCCGTGTTATTGCGTCTATGCGTTCGGTATCGTCTTTCATAAGCCGGTGATAGAAAATGGAGTACAAAACTCTGCTGGGACGAAGGTCTGGGAGAGCCGAAGCGCATCTCTACCTCGCAGTCCTCCGTGCTTATTTGAGATGCGTTGAATCATCCATCCCACTACTTCGACGTTCCTTTTGAGTTTGGCGATGGTTGTATCAACTTGAGGTGGCTGTGAATGTATAGCCAAAGGTTCTAATTTTTTCTGCCTCTCGAATCGTTGCCCCTGAGATGGTCAGGCAGATGCGTGTTTTGTCTTTTAGGCTGGCTTTGCTATGGATGAATTCAGATTTAGCTGGGGCACACTGGAGCCCGAATGCTGACGCATATGAGTCGACATTGGAGGCAGCCTGTTGGAGACTGGCCGCCATTTCTCCCTAAATTTCCGTGTGTTCCTCATATTCAAATAGCATCAGCATGCTATGCATGTTGGATGCCTGATATCCAAGGCAGCTCCCTCGGAAGGTACATGAAGGCGATATTAAAAAGTGGTGGTGAAAGGACCACTTCTTGTGGTGTGCCTCTCTTGCCCATAAGGTACGGATCGTATTCGTCATCCTCAATGCGAAGAAAGGTTTTCTTATCAGACAAGGACTCTCGTAAGTTGGAAAAGGCTCTTTCACTGCAATTTGTGGTGTTTAGATTACCTGGGATAGCATTATGTTTCACAATGTTGAAGGCACCTTTCAGGTCTAGGGCAAGGATGACCTTATTGTTGCTGCGCATAGTTTCAGGCTGTATTACTTCACGGTGGAGTTGTAGTAAAACGTCTTGGGCCGATTAGTGCGGTCGGAAGCCATACATTGTGTTAGCAAAGGCACCCGTGCACTCTAAATACCATGAAAGGCGTTCTCTAACCATGTTTTCAATAAGATTTCCTGTTTCGGATGTAAGAGAAATGGGACGCAGGTTATCACTGTTGATAGGTTTACCCGACTGTGGTGTAGAAGTAACCAGAGCGGTCTTCCAGTCTTTCGGGATGGGTTGACCTTTCCAGATGGTGCTCAGTTTGTTAAAGTGTACCATCGACAGAAGTGAGCGTAGCACTTTGCGAAGACGACGAAGACGCCTGTGAGTTAGACGCTTGCGCGAGAGGCAACTCAGCCAACTTGTTCGGCTGCCATTTCTCTGTGGACGCTATATTATAAACCTCGATCTCGCCCCATCATATTTGGTGGGCGTGCTGGGTAACCGCTTCGCAGCGAAACTTCGCAGCGGCCGTCGTTTGAAGGGTCCTTCTGCAACGATGACGGAAAATATGGCATCTGCATCTGCTCCTAGTGTTTCTGCGGCTGGAGATTATGCGGCTACATCTCCTCCGGTGAACACAACCTTCGTGCTCGAACACCCGCGGGATCCTGGCACGTTCAGTGGTTCCGGCGATCTAGATGAAGTGTACGTTGAAGATTGGCTGGCAGAGTACGAACGTGTGAGTCCTCGATACCGATGGGGCCCGACTCTTATGCTGGCGAACCTGTTCTATCTGAGGGGAACCGCCAAATCGTGGTATGAGAACCATGAAGCAGAACTTGAGAGTTGAGCTATGCGCAGAGAGAAAATGTTGGACCTGTTTGGGAAGCCTATTGGAAGAAAAATAGCCGTGAACAAAGTGCTCTCGTCTTGGGCGCAGACCTCGATGGAGTCATACGTCTCGTATATAGAAGATGTGTTAACATTGTGTCGCAAATCCAATGCCAAGATGCCGGAGGCTGACACGGTTTGACATATTCTTAAGAGGATTGCGGACGACGCATTCAACTTGTTCATCTGCAAAAATGATTCAACAGTGGACGCCATTAAAAAGGAATGCCAGCGCTTTGAGCTTGCGAAAAGCCGGCGGATTGACAGCGTGTTTGCCCGCCTCCCGAACACGGCTGCAACATCGTCTTGCGAACACCGTGCAAGAACACAGCCGCTACCTCCAGTTTCATAAGATCAGGTGACCCGAACCGTACGGCGCAAACTTGAAGCCACTACCCCTGCTTCGCCTCACTTTGCTGCAAGTGACACGACCCCACTCACTGCTAACATGGTTTAAGCCATCGTCCGCCTAGAACTCACCAGCATAGGTATTCCCTCAGTGTGCGCTTCGCCCATCCCGCAGCGAGCTCCATGCCGTCCACCCTCGTCCTATCACGAACAGCAGTTTACGGCTCGATATCACAACCCTGCTGCATAGACAACCACTGACAATCGACCAATTTGCTTTCATTGTTACCGTATCGGTCATGTCGTCCGCTACTGCAATTACTGCAACTACTGTGTCGTCTGAACCTTGCTACCGACAAAACAGCGCCCGCTTTGCATCTGCCGCGCAGTCTTCTTCGCCAAACAACTACAGAAGGTTCAACAGCCGATTTCCCCCCACATGGTCGTCAGTCGCGTTCGCCTCCAGGACGTCGCCAGTCGTCTCGCTCACCGCAGCCTCGCAGGCCATCGTCCCCATTCAACCCCGCTCCTGCCTATCCGGAAAACTAAACAGTGCAGCGCCCGGAGATGACGTTGCTTTATCGACTTCCTCCACAAATCTTCTCTCGACGCTTCCGAGAAGGCAAAGCTTGTTAGACGTTGACGTTGATGACGTTGAAGTTGATGGTGAATAGATACTGGAGCGCACATTTTTGTGATGAGTGCAAACCTTCGCCAACGCCTACATAAAGTGCTCACGCCTGCCGCTTCTCGCACACTCCGAGTCGTTATGGGAGGACCCCTCCCGTAGGAGTGATGTGTACGGCTCGTTTGTTCATTGCCGGTCATCCAACAATTGTTCAGTTTGCCGTCACTGAAATGTGTCCTCATGACCTAATACTTGGCTTGGACTTCCTGTCACGTCATTCTGCGCTCATTGTTTGTGCGACTGTTGCTCTTAAGCTTGAGCTTGCACATTTTCCAGCTGACCATTCTGCACACTTATGCTCTTGTCACCACGTTCACTTGTCTCCGCAAGCTGCCACATACAACGCTTTGTCGTGCTGGCGCGATGTGTCCAATGGTGACTACCTTGTCACTCCTACAGTCGACGTACTGATGGCCCGAGACGTCGCCCTTGCTGACACTGTTGTCTCCGTCACTCATAACACAGTGGTTGTACCTCTACGCAACGTCAGTCTCTTGACTCAAGTTATTCCGCAAGACATGTATATGGCCACCCTATCTCCGCTTGACAGCTGCAACGTTACTGGTTTGGACATCGATGCTACATACCCCAGCCGTGGCCGCAATTACACTCTGCCTGCCGATGACAATAACAAGATGATTTTTGCCTATCTCACCCCAGCGCAAGCTGCCAGCCTCCGTCGTCTGCTAACATCAAATGGAGACATTTTTAACTATGACCACTGCTCTATCGGCCAAACAACTGCCTTGACTCACCGGATCAGCACTGGTGATGCCAGTCCTATACGGCATTGTCCATATTGCGTATCTCACAAGGAGCGCCAGGTAATTCAGAATGATTTGGACAAAATGAATACTAAAGACGTCATAGAACCATCATCCAGCCCCTGGGCCTCCCTAGTCGTCCTCGTTGCGAAGAAGGATGGCAGCTGGCGCTTTTGCGTGGATTATCGTCATTTGAACAAAATCACTCATAAAGATGTCTACCCTTTGCCTCGGATTGATGACGCCCTCGATTGCCTCCACAGTGCTCAATACTTCTCGTCTATCGACGCTTCGGTTGGGCTATTGGCGAACTTCCGTCTACATCATGGATTGCAAAAAAAACCGCTTTGGTTACGCCCGACGGCATTTACCAGTTCAAGGTCATGCCGATCGGACTATGTAATGCGCCGGCAACTTTCAAGTGCATGATGGACTCTCTTTTTCGAGAATATAGGTGGTCCATCTGCCTATGTTAATTAGGCAATGTCATCGTCTTTTCACCTACTTTTGACAGCCATATCATACGTCTGTCGGGCGTTCTGCGTGTTTTTTGAAGAGCCGCTCTTCAGCTCAATTCTGCAATATGCCAATTCGGACGTCAGCAAATCACCATACTCGGCCACCTTATCCATGCCGCTGGTGTTAAACCGGATCCCGACAAGCTGCGAGCAGTAAAAGAATTTCCTGAACCGCGTTGAACCAAACATGTCCGTAGTTTTTTAGGGCTATGTTCCTATTTTCGTCGATTTGTCAGCAATTTCGCCGACATCGCTCGACCAATTACCGATCTCTTAAAGAAGAACGTCCCCTTCGCATGGGGCGTAGAGCAAGCGGACGCTTTTTCGGCTCTTATTCATCTGCTGACTACTCCACCAATACTGGCCCATTTCGACCCTGTATCACCTACAGAGCTTCAAACCGATGCTAGTGGCCATGGAATTGAAGCAGTCCTCGGCCAACAAGAGCATGGGAAGGACCGTGTGATTGCTTACGCCAGTCGTCTTCTTTCACCTGCCGAACGGAAGTTCTCCATCACTGAGCGTGAATGCCTAGCTTTAGTTTGGGCCTTGACGAAATTCAGGCCTTACCTATATGGCCAAAATTTTTTGGTTGTTACTGACCATCGCGCTCTCTGTTGGCTCTCATCGCTAAAGGACCCACCTGGACGTCTCGGTCGCTGGGTGCTGCGTCTGCAAGAATACTCGTTTATGGTCCGCTACAAGCCGGGACTCCTACACACAGACGCTGACTGTTTGTCACGTCATCCAGTTGAAACGCCCGACTTGACAGACCTTTAATCAGACCCCTGCATGCTCTCCATTCACGCTTTGAATGATATCTTCACCGAACAATGACGTGACCCATGATTACTCTCAATCATCGAGCGTCTGACCTGTGCTCCAACAGATCCTTCTGTTTGCCTGTTCGAACTGCACGATAACATTCTGTAGCGTCGCAGCGTCAGCGCCGATGGGCCGGAATCACTACTCGTGCTTCCCCAACACCTGCGTTTCAGCGTTTTTCGAACAACTCCACGACGTCCCTACAGCCGGTCACCAAGGCGTCTCTCGTACCTACGATCGTGTGCGACGTTGCTTTTTCTGGCCCAGACTCTAATGTTCTGTGGTTCGCTACGTCACTGCTTGCGACCGCTGCCAACGTCGCAAGCGCCCCTCTGTGCTACCGTCAGGCATCCACAGCCCATCGACATATAGACAGCACCATTCTTCTGTGTTTGCCTCGACCTGTTGGGCCCGTTTCCTATTTCCACCTCCGAGAATAAATGGCTTGCAGTAGCGACAGATTACGCCACACGCTTTGCCATCACTGAAGCACTGCTGACGAGCTGTTCCACTGACGTCGCTGACTTTCTTTTGTATAAAGTCATTCTTCATCACGGCGCTTCGCAGCAGCTGCTTACTGATCTAGGGAGGTACTTCCTTTAACGTATTGTGCGTGACATCCTCCGCGCCTGCTCCACTGAGCTTTAGCTTACCACCGCTTATCATCCACAGACAAACGAATTGAGCGAGCGTCTGAACCAAACGCTGACGCAGATGCTGTCATTGTACGTTTCACCAGATCAACGTGACTGGGACAAAGCACTCCCTTTTGTCACCTTTGCGTACAACTCTTCACGGCACGACACAGCTAGTTATTCTTCGTTTTATTTGCTATATGACCGACATCCAGCGTTACCATTTGACACGCTCCTTCCTTCGGCTGCCCCCTTGTCTACTAAGTACGCCAGCGATGTCGTTTCTCAAGTCCATGCGGCCTGTCAGCTTGCCCCTGATTGGCCGCACTTGTCGCAAGAACCCAAAAAGTCTGTTATGACAGTCGCCCCCAAAGCGTGCACTTCCCGCCGGGGTCTGTGGTACTTCTCGGGATGCCAAACTGCCAAGTCGGCTTATCAGAGAAGCTGTTACCACACTACCATGGCTCCTACAAAGTGTTGCGATAACTCAGCGTAGGTAACTACGAGATCACACACCTAAACAACGCCTCTTTGACCCCCTCACTCCAGACGGACGTTGTCCACGTTTCCAGACTCAAACCCTATCACACTGCTAGTTCGTCGCCGCTGTACCAAGTGCCGTGATGGTGCTTCCACCATGGGGAAATGATGTTACGGTGCACCATTGACAGGAGCAAGCGTGGTACTTTGCGAAAACGACGAAGACGCCTGTGTTTTAGACGCTTGCGCAAGAGGCAACTCTGCCTTCTTGTTTGGCTGCCGATTCTCTGTGGACGCTATATTATAAACCTAGATCTCGCCCCATCACAATATAATCGAGGAGGTGCATGTACGCTGAATCGGGAAGATTAGCAAGTAGTTTTACCGTGATGTTGTCTCGGCCCGGCGCCGTGCTCGTTTTCATCTTACTAAGTGCCACTTTGAGTTCATGGAGTTCAAATAGAGCGTCCATTTTGGTGTTAGGTTTGCCTGTGTATTGATATTCAGGTCCTTGCGGATCCCGAGTTCAGCTCATGGGCGTACGTCCTCTTTCGCAAAGGTTCTTTTGTTCCGCCTGGAGCATGGAAGTTTACACTCTTGAAGACGGCAAGGCTCAAACACAGCACTCGCGTGCTGCTCGTTTCGCTTCTATCAACTATTGCGGACAAATATAGGAGCAAGGTGGTCACCAGGGCCGCTCGCATCTTGCCGGCAACGCGGCTGTGATTAGATATGTCGTGAGCGTTGTGAAATTGAATACGAGATGGGACATAGGGAAGTTTAGAATTATGATTGCAGGTGCTGTGGGCGTCGCTTTAGTTGCGGGGGCCATTTGAGTTCTCAATAGCGTTCTCCTTCTTGAAAAAGTCTAGCGACTTTCGCCCTGATCGAAAACCAAAATACAAAGAAGCTACACTCAGCAATTCGCAGGCCTCGTGGGCCGCGATTGCCATACGCTATTTCTAATTTTCTGCCGTCGGGCCACGGATGCGAACAGCGGGTCAGTTTACGACAGATGCGCAGTGGCAGACACCGCAACGCAAGGGCTAACGGCGCTATTCTAAAACTCCCTTATAGTCGCCGCACGGTGACGCAATCTTCTGCCTGCGCGTGTGCGCAGTCTACGCGTTAAAGGTGGTAGATGAGCCGTGCGCTCGCTGGTGTTGTGGCGTGAGTGCCTCTTCCCGATCAGAGCAATAGTGATGGGAGGACACGATAACCGCCGCGGGTGTCTGTCAATCAAACTGACAGATGTGTGAACTCGGATACGAACTCGTTTGTTCTGAGAAGGCCTGAGTTCAATTCGTGACTGTGATAGTGCGTATGTAACTGTCAAGCGTTTTTAGGGGTGAAGCTCCTTAAAGTAGCACCCATTCGTCCCTCGCCGTAGTACGTAACATGCCTTACGCTTTGACCTGCAAAGTAGTGCCGGTGGGAGATTTCTCCTGTGCGTTGTTGAACAATAAAAAATTCGCAGCGTGCGCTTTAACTAAAAGCCGAATTCGCCTGTCTCTCATTCCCCATTAGCAGCAATTGGCATGTACATTGACTGCTATCTGACAAGAAATGGTTGCTACGCTATACTCGCTGGAAGTAACATCCTTGGTTTTCGATAGGTTTAGCGAGCATTGGGCCGCAGTGCCATGAATGCAGTGAACTAGTATACACCGTGAACTCGAGGTGGGTAAAGATGGGAAGTAGACACGAAACGCAAGCCGTAAGATAGTGTGCGTTGATTGATTGATTGAAAACTTTATTGGACTATTTACAATGTGCTCTCGCTTGTTAGCTTCAGCATCATTAAAAAAACTCTGGTGACCTCAAACTGGTCAGCTTGTTACTGCTGGGCAGGGAATGGCGATCTTACGCAAGGTAGCACACCACAGGTTCAGCCTGGCTATGATGAGTGGGTCTTCTTGTATCCAGTTGGTAATACCTTCCGTGTCTTGCTGTAACTAAGGCAGGGTACATTGGGTTTTTTTCATAAAAGCAGCTCGGCTTGATTCGTGAACGGGCCATTTCCAGAGGATATGCTCCGTCGTTGCTGGCTCGTGGCAGTAGTCAGAGCTGGGGTCGGAGTACTTTGTCGGGTGTATCTTGTGAAGGACTGTGATTGCAGTGAAACTTCGTGTTTGCAATCTTCTGTGTGCGACCTCGTAGAGGCGGGTGGATCCTGGGCGTGGGGCATCGTGTTTTGTAGCTTCTTCTAACTTGGACCTTAATTACCGCCGGCGTTAAACTTTCGCTTAATAGTTGCCTTCATGGGTCTAATCTTGTGTCGTCGTTGCGGCCTGCTTCGAGCTCGCATCCCCGAGTCGTTCCTTGCTATGATTTTGCAAGGCTCGTTGATGAACTAGCTCGTGTCCAGGTATATTTGTGTGTCCAGGAATCCAATGAACTCGTACACGGACTGATCGTTCTTGAAGTTGGGCGGCATAGTGCAGGATGTGCCTGGCGTACGCTGGTATCTTTCTTCTAGTTTGGAGTGTTTAAGTACTTGCTGCGAATCCGCGAAGATGTGAATAGCTTTTGGCGATGATCCTGTTTGACTGTAATAGGCTAGAGCTTCCGAAATAGCGTACCCTTCAGCTGCTTCGGGTAGTAAGCAGGGTTGAGTTAAAAAGAATGAAGAGGCTTCCCTGTTCTCAGGTTGAAAAATGCCCCTGTGTTGGATCATTCTAGAGTGCATGAGGCGCCCGTGTAATTTAAGTCTTCTTCGTTAGGTATATTTTGAAGGTAACAACACGTAACAACACACAATATGCCGCAGAGCGTAGTATGCCCTTCGCTTAATGTCCGAGGCTTAGCTCATATGTATTGGAAGTGGCCGATCGTCTGTCACGGTAATATCTTCCCATGGCGGACTGGTGGGTATAATTTTAGGCAGGTCTTCGTCTCTTAGAACTAGCTTGTTTCTGATGAATCTTCCAGGATTGGTTAGCTTGACGTGCTCATTTAGAGCTTGCAGTCCAGGCTTTACATAGTCACGTAATGGAAAAAGTAGACCTGTTCCTTACAGGTCTTCGACTTTGGTGTATTTCAGTAGCCCAGTCACGATGCGAATGCATGTTTTGTTGATGCGTTCAAGTTTTTCAAGCTCAGTCGGCGTCATTGGCATGAAGGGTAGTCCATATAGGAGCCCTGAGTGGACGAGCGTTTGTGCAATCCTTCTGATTTGACCTTCGAATAAGCCCCAGGTGCAATTTGTCAACATTCGCAGCACTCTTGTTGTTTGTTTTGTAGTGCGCAACACCTTTTCTACTCATTTAGTGGGCTTGGCGTTTTGTTCATATATAATACCCAGTACCTAATGTGCTCTTCGCGCTGTATGCTTGTGTTGCGTACAGTAAGTTCGATTTTATCTCGAGTAAATTGCTGCTTGCTGTCGTTTGCAGGTTTCAGAACAACTATAAATTCTGTCTGTTCCAGTGAAATATGGAGACCTTGCCTATCAAAGAAAGTATTGATAACACAAATTGCCTCCTCAAGCTGCTGCTGTTGCGTAGAGATCTCTCGTGCGTTACACCAAATTGTAACAAGTCGGCATAAATTTCCGCCGAGATGAACTGGACTTCACTTGAAAGAGAGGCAAGTGGGCACAATGTTAACAGTGCTGGAGAGATAGCGGCTTCCTGCGTAGCTCCGATTTTGTTGGAGTATAATTGAATGGTGAAAGAGCCCATTTTTATAGAAAAGGACCTGTCCTAGAGAAAACTCCGTACGTAATTATACAGCCTCCTACCAACAGGCAGTTCTGACAGCTCTCGTAGTATAGTAACATGGGGCACCGATTTGAAAGACTTCTTCACGTCAATACCTACAATAGTGCTCGGCCATTAATGTGAGGGGTTTTTTAGTACGTCCTGGTATAGGCGCCGGAGTGTGTCTTGAGTAGACAGAAGGGGTCTAAAGCCAGTTTGGGTTCAGTGATAGCGCTCCTCATTTTCGAGCATCCATGTGAGGTGCTTCTTCACCATTCGCTCCGTCACATTTCCGATTACTGAAGTTAACAAAATTCGCCGAAGGTTACTTGCAGTCATCAGAGGTTTGTTTAGTTTAGGCAGCGGTATAACATTTGAATAATTCCACTCTCAAGGGAGATTGCCAACTTCCCATACTTGACTGATGATGAAAAGAACACGGGTTAGTTGGTTCTCTGTCAGTTGCTGTAAATGTTTGTAGGTAATCATATCAGGGCCCGAAGCTGTTTTACAATTTGACTCCTTTAGTGCTACTCTAAAATCTTGAATTCTGAAGGGAGCATCCATTATGTCGTTACTTTGTTTTTCCTCTGGCCACTTTGGACACTCCGGATGCCTTGTCGGTTGAGGGAAAAATGTGTGCGCACGTGTCAGCGGTGGCTGGCGCCGATGAATGGGAAGCCAAACAGAGTTTTTCGGCGGCCTTCCAATGATTTGACCATGTTCCATAGCCTTCGATTAATAATCCTACCATGTAGCTGGTTGTAGCAATCCTGCCACTGTTGCGTACGTAGCTTGCATGCTTACTTTGATGCTTGTCTCGTAAAAAGCTTAAGCTTCAAGCAATTGCGAGCTGATTTTTCAGTCCTGTATGCATTTAAAGCAGCTATGCGTGCCTCCCACAAGTTCAAGAGGTAGCTATAGGGCGCAGGCTTTTGCGGAATCTTTTTGAAGGTTTTGGACGTAAATTCATTAAGGGTGACTTTTTTAGAGCATCCATTCATATAAGACTAATTCTTGTGCCAGTCATTGAATGAAAACTTTTTTTACATAGTAAAAACTTCGCCCCAGGCAATCACAACTGGTAAGTTGTCGCTGCCAATATTGTAAGACCTTATGTCCCAGTGCTACACCTTTTGGTTGCTGCCTAACCCACGTGAGGTCTGGCGATGTATAATTCTGAGTCACGCCCCCAATCCTTCTGTATTGGCCTGGGGTGTTGAAGAGGGTAAAGCCGGCGTCTTCTAAAGCTTTTTTGAATTGCTTCCCTTTGGGAGAATCTTGTGAGTATCCCCAGAAGACGCATGGTGCGTGAAAGTCTGCCAGAATTAAGGTTTAACCTGTAGGGTCTATTTTACTGAGGGGTAGCTCCACATTACTTGATTTGGAAGGGCTGTAGCACTTTAATAATTCGTATGTCTTGCCCTCTAATTCGGTACGGGTCTCAATGCACGAGAATGAAACTGAAGAGTGAAGGTCGTGGACCGCCGGAAGGTTCTTTTTTGTATACGTAACACGTGGACCAGGTGAAATGCCAGCTAAGTTTAGAATGGGGCAAAATTTACCCGGTTTCTGCACGCAAATGATATCGCGAGTTCTTAGGGGCGAAGCTTCTTGAAGCGGTACCTGTACATCCCTCGTAGTTGTAGTCGTAGTGTGTAACAAGTGTTACATTTTGACCTGCAAGGTGGTGCCGGTGGGAGATTTCTCCTGTGCTTTGTTGAACAATAAAAAGTTGGCGGCGTGCGCGTTAACTAAAAGCCGAATGCTCCTGTCTCTAATTCCCAATCAGCAGTCAGCAGAAAGCGTTGCTACGTTATACTCGCTTGGTGTAACCTCCTTTGTTTTAAAAAGGTTTAGCAAGCGTGGAGTCGCAGTGCCATGAATACAGTGCACTAGTATATACCATGAACACGAGGAGGTTAAATGTGGAAAGTAGATACGAAGCTCAAGCCGTAAAAAAGTAAAAGCCGAATTCTGCTGTCTCTCATTTCCCATTAGCAGCAATTGACATGTACATTGAGCACTATCTGACAGGAAAAGGTTGCTACGTTATACTCGCTGGGCGTAGCCTCCTTGCTTTTAGAAAAGTTTAGCGAGCGTTGGGCCGCAGTGCCATGAATAATGTGAACTGATAGATATTGATGATTGATATGTGGGGTTTAACGTCCCAAAACCACTATATGATTATGAGAGACGCCGTAGTGGAGGGCTCCGGAAATTTAGACCACCTGGGGTTCTTTAACGTGCACCCAAATCTGAGCACACGGGCCTACAAAATAATGTGAACTACTATATACGATGAACACGAGGTGATTAAAGGTTTGAAGTAGACACGAAACGCAAGCCGTAAGAAAGTGTGCGTGTGCCACCTCTCGTTTAGTCTGTGGAATGCCCGCTGGATGGTAGTGCTTCTATATAGGGAATATATGATGATAAGATGCAGAATGGTGGTACTTGGAGTGTTGAATAAATGGACGAACGGATACACCGACCGACACATGGATGGACGCATGAACGGACGCAGGGGCGGATGCATGGATGAACGCAGGGATGGACGCACGAACAGACGCACGCACAGACAGACGCATGGACAGACGGAAGCAAAACGAGTGGACGGCGAATGCTTCGCCCCACTCTCCATCGTTCACTCCCTGGATGTGCTGCGAATTTTCGCTTTTCTCTCACGCTCTTTTTCGTCGGCGCTCTGCGTAACAAATGATTTATTAATAATACTAATAATAATAATAATAATAATAAGAAGAAGAAGAAGAAGAAGAATAGTAATAATGTTTGTTTTTCATCAATAGTTTGATGAAGGACAGCTGCAGGTAAAAGCTGCTCACCAAAAGAGGCAGCTTGACAAAAGCCCACAACTACCTTTTAGCACGACAGTAGTGGTAAAAAATCATCAATGTGAAGTAAACAACAATAACAACAACACCAAATAGATGAATAAATTAAAATAAATTATTATTCAAAAAACAAGTTCGAATGTCAAAAATAAAAACAGCGACCATGATAATACAGCAACTGCAAAGAAATCTTAAATACTAAGCATGTGTATATCGCGCAATGGAAACTGTGTACAGTAAAAAATCTATGCCAGCTTTCACATATTTATTAAGTAACATAGGAACTATGTAGAATAATTTATCTGTGGAGTGGTTTGTTCTCGAAGTTTTTATTTTCCATGTTTGTTTATTTCGTGTTTCAAACAATGTAATATTTGGCTGCAGTTTTGAGAGGTCGTGCAAAAATTGTCGCCTTTCTTACAATTCGCGTCTGATTTCCAATGCTAACTTATAATTGTAGAGACAATGTACAGGTAGTATTCCAGCCTGTTGAAACAATTCGCTTGTGTGAGCATCATACGGCAAGTTAAAAATGATTCTAATGTACTTCTTTTGCATCAGGTACAGTTTTCTCAAGTTCGTGTAAGTTGTAGTCCCCCATATCAAGAAACAATAGGTAAGATGTGAATATAAAAGTGATTTATAATGTAAGAGTTTTACCTTGTATGGTAGAAAAGTTTTGCCACTATACATCATACCCACTACGCGAGATAACTGACTCAGCACACTGTCAATGTGTTCACTCCAAAGCATATTGCTCGAAAATGTAACTCCAAGAGTTTTTATACTATATACAAGCTCAATATAAGTATCGCCATATTTGAGATGTATGTTTTCATTAACGGGCTTATTTTAAGGTCAGAATAGTACCGCCTTTGTTTTACTAGTTTTTATGTTTAAGTTATTACAGCATGATCAGAGTTTTAGTTTCACAAGAAAATGGTTCATTTTTTCCTCAAGCGTGATAGTATTTTCAGCTGAAACAAACATGCTGACATCATCGGCATATAAGACGTATTCAGCATCTGAATAAATACGAGTTAAATCATTTATATAGGCTATAAAAAGAAGGGGTCCAAGGATGCTTCCCTGAGGTACACCCTTAGTAATAGGCTTGAGCTCTGAGAGTTTTCTATCTATTTCAACCACCTGTTTACGATATTTAGGGTAACTTTTTATTAGGTCTAGTGCAAGACCACGAATTCTATAGCACTGGAACTTTTCAAACAACATGAAATGGTGAATGTTGTCGAAGGCTTTACTAAAATCAACAATTATACCGAGAACAGCACGCTTCTTTTCAAATTCAGATAATATGTACTCTTTTTGTTCTAATAATGCCATTTCCGTAGATTGATGTTTCCTGAAACCAAACCGAGTTGGGAAAATCACGTTGTGTTTTTTTAAGAATTGGTACAGTTGGCGGTGCATAAGTTTTCTAAACCGTTCGAAAACACCGGTAGAATAGCTATGGGTCTGTAGTTTTGAATATCATTTTTGTCACCTTTTGTCGATATAAAATGTGAGTGATATAAGGAACAAGAATATCTAGCACATATTTAATGGGCCTAATCTGCATACCATCAACATCACAAGATGATGTATTTGTAAGTTTCGACAAAATGGAATAAACATCTTCGTCCACTAAAGGCCCAAAAAATATGGAGCAAGAAGTTGGATCTGGTAGAAATTGAATAAAATCACTAGACGTTTCATTATGCGTATTAATAACTAAGTGGTCATTGATAATATTGGTAAGTTCAGCTCCTGATATGCTGCGCCCATTTATAGTCAGATTCTGCACACTTGTCTGAGTTGTACCACTGTTCAAAAATAAGGTCAGCTTCGTCCATGAGGCGTGAGTCTTATCTGCACTGGTTTTTATTTCGGTAAGTATGTAGTGAAGTCTGCGCTTGCTGATTTTCTTATTTAATCTATTTCTGTATTCTTTATATTCTTTTAAAATGTCAGAATTTTTATTCACAAGAAATTTGTGATAAAGATCATTTTTATGTTTAATTTTGTTGAGCAAGTCCGGGGTCATCCATGGCTTACGGGTTCTCTTGTTCAAACGAACTTGTTTTTCGGTTAAGTGACGTTTGTAAATATCCAAGATTTTGTCTAAGAATGTATTGTAAGCTTGGTTCACGTTTTTCATCGAAATAATCTCAGTAAGGCTACTACAAGGCAGTTCGTTACTGAAAGCTGTTAACAGCTTTTAGAAACGAACTGCTTTGTAGGTTAGATTCAGAGATGTCTTGAATGGTTACCGCCTGCTTCTTAGGTTCTTGTAAGGTGCTTCTTTTAATAAAGAGGATGATAGGAAGATGGTCGCTAATATCCTCAGACAAAACTTCTGCAAAGATGTTATTGCCGTTGGTGTTTGTAATGAACATATTTAGTAAAGTTGCACTGTTTTCTGTTCTTCTGGTCGGTGAACTAATGACTTTTTAAAGCCGTTTGATGCATTAATTCCATTCCTGGTTTGTTGTGGTGTAGAATTGCATAAAACATCAAAGATAAACTTTAATATTTTATGCAATTTTTTAAAAACTTAAAAGCGTCTCATATAAACAAAAGAAGACATCAAGGTTTCTGTCTGGAGGCCTACAACACACAGAAAAAAGATATTTACCGGATTGAGTGTTAGCATTTCAAAATCCTCACACATAACACAAAATTCAGAAAGCAATTCACATTGCGTGCCTTCCTTCAACACTAAGATGACACCACCCCCACGACGCGTTGAACGATTTAAACAAAATGGCTGATAAGAAGTGAAAGCGAGTGCTTCATCCTTATCTTTGCACCACGTTTCAGTAAGCAGTATGGCGTCGAACATGAATGAAAATGCGGGTTTTAACCCTGCAAATATGTGGGGTTTAACGTCCCAAAACCACCATATGATTATGAGAGACGCCATATTGGAGGGCTCCAGGAATTTCGACCACCGGGGGTTCTTTACGTGCACCCAAATCTTTTCTGTGTAACAAACGTAGTACGCGCTTTGTTTTCAGTTCTTTCTGCGGGTGCTCAGCCGTGCTGTTGCACCTAAGACTTCAACAACCACATTAAAATTGGTTACCTACTTTTTATGATATTATAAGGCAAACGCGATGGCTTGCGCAAGCAGCAGTGGCTGCACAACATCGACCAAAAAAACTTTGTTCCGGCAAAGAACGGTGTACTTTCCGAGGTAAGGCACCTTTTGCATCAAAGCAAATTCGAATGCGGCATTTGAAATATTGTTTCGGGCTACTCATATACATACGTGTTTTTTAGTGGCGAAGCTCCTTACGCCGTGGGTCGTATGTACAATGTCGTCGTAGTCATCGTAGTAGCCAGTTGCACTGCATTGGATGTCAATGAAAACGGTGTCACAGCATGTACACGGAGTGAATGATGATGAGTGGGACAAACTGTTCATCAGTCCGTCCATTCATGCATCCGTGCGTCCGTGTGTGCATCCATCTGCAGTCCTTGCGTCCGTCCGTCTATGCGTCAGTTCGTCCACACGCTTCGCTCCACTCGTCGTCATTTGCCTCGTAGACATGCCTTGATTTTTTTTCGGATATTTGTGCGTTGTCTCAAAGTGGATTTGTCATCAATATGATGAATTCATTTGTAAGAAACAAGAAGTTGAAATGCTTATTCTTTTTATACCAAATTATGTCAGCGAAAGTTGTCTTAAGTGTACCTCAGCCATGTGTTCATATAGATGAACACATAGCTAAACGATCAACTATCCACAATGTCCTTGCAAGATGTGACGCTGTAAATACCTGTGTCATACTGGGCACGAAGACATACCGTGGCGCTCAATACGCATCCCTGTGACGTGCGTAGTTAGATTGCTCTGCCGCCCTCTTACGTGCAGCCTGCAGCCGCTATCGCATCTCCTTTATTATAATTATTATTCTTGTGGTACTTCACTCAACAAAATCAGAATAGTACTGCTGGAGCTCCTCCTTTATAAAATATCATCATTAAACGCCGGGAGAAAAAGAAAGAAGACCGCTGCCTGGAGCGAGCGCGCCCTACTTTACTTCTTCTAATAAATCGTATTCGTTCGAAGCAGTCCCTCGGCGGAAAGAGAAGAAGCAACGAAGAGGCATCGCGCTATTTTGGATGCGGCAGTCTCCTGCCTGGCTGTTCGCTGCTGCTTCCGCGAAGAGAATGCTTTGCCGCGGTTTAAAAATAAAATAGGTGTAAAAATAAACGTGGAACTAAATTTATCCTTAAGAGGGAATACATTAGGTTATAGCCACAGGGAGGTTTTCTCTGCTTTATGCGAGTACATAAGGGCAACAAAGAGATTACCCTGTTAGCGTATTGTTATTATTTACGGCTACGAGACTACCTGAATGCCAGACTTAGCACACTTGATGATCCTACCGCCCAGTTCTTGGCCGATCCCTCTTTGTGGGCGAGTGCCAGCAAAGCTGAAGGTTCATCATCATCATCATCAGTCCCTGGTCCCGATCGTCTTAATAATGGAGCCGTGAACCAGGATACTACCTCCTCGCCGGCAAGAAAGGTCAACCTGCCACGGAGCAGCAGAGAAGAAAACTGCGGAGGAGTGGAGGATCGACCTGGATCAAGCGACGAGACCACGGTGGACAGTACGAGCATCAGAACGAACGATTGACAAGTAAGGAGTCATTGTTAACCGCATCAATATGAGCAAAGAAGTGATAAAGAGAAAAGGAAAGCGCTTCGCTCCCAAATCACGCAACTGATTAACGCAGCCGAGCAGCAAATTATTGATGGAGCTAACCGAGAGCAGCTGCTTACAATGCAGGCGCAGATTAAAGCAATAAGCGACAGTCTCAAGAGCGCGAACGAGCAAATGGAAAAGTTTCTAACAGAAGACAATGCCGAAGCTGAATTCGGAAGCGTCATAGAGTACGACATGACATTAACGACGATCTTATCTGCAATAGAATTCAGACTTCGACAGCCTGAACAATCGGATTCGAGCGATAGGACAAGGCAGGTGACGCCCTCAAGTACCGGACAATAAGCAACGGAACTAGTTAAGCTACCAAAGCTTGAAATGATAAAGTTTGGGGGAAAAGCTTTGAAGTGGAACCGCTTTTGGTCTCAGTACGAGACGGCAGTTCACCTGAGACCGAACATGAGCAAGGGATAGAAGTTCAATTACTTGTTAGCATCACTAACCGGAAAAGCGGTGGCAGCTATTGGACTTCAGTACTCGGCAGAGGAAAATTATGAATACGCAATCAAAATACTGCAAAAACCGTTCGGCAATCGAGAACATTCCATGGGAATGCACATGAATGAGCTATTGAGTTTGGAGAAAGTGAGGTCTGTTCAAGATACCGATGACCTAAATAGGCTAGTACAGAGAGTGCAAGCTAACACATTGGCACTCAAGTCACTAAAAGTGGAAACCGAGAGCTATGCGCCGATGTTGTTACCGGTATTAAAGAGAGCAATTTCACCAGAATTATCAGTGCAATTCAAGTCAAAAGAGGCTATGAGAAACAGCTCAGCTTCAGAAAACGGCGAGCAAAACAACGAAACGCGAAAAGCGTGCGAGGAAAAGCTGGACAGGCTCGTGTTATTCTTAAGAGAGCAAGTGGCTTTTCGTGAAGAAACACGACGTGAACAAGAGGAGATAACTGCAAAACCAAGAGAGAACCGCGGACAGATGCGCAGAACTTCAAGCTTCTATAGCTCAGCGGACAGAATATGCTTATTCTGCAAGCAGAAAACCCACGCAACCGAAAACTGTCGTAAGAGCATTCCAATGGATGAAAAGAAAACTATGCTTATCGAAAATAGAGCTGCCCCGCCGCGGTGGTCTAGTGGCTAAGGTACTCGGCTGCTGACCCGCAGGTCGCGGGTTCGATTCCCGGCTGCGGCGGCTGCATTTCCGATGGAGGCGGAAATGTTGTAGGCCCGTGTACTCATATTTGGGTGCACGTTAAAGAACCCCAGGTGGTCAAAATTTCCGGAGTCCTCCACTACGGCGTCTCTCATAATCAAATGGTGGTTTTGGGACGTTAAACCCCACAAATCAATAAATCAAATCAAAATAGAGCATGCTTGAGATGCACGCGACCAAACCACACTGCACGCATTTGCAAGGCACAAGTAAAATGCAAGCAACGCAAGGGACGACATGCCACGTCAGTGTGTAGAACGGTGATGCAAAAAACAAGGGCACAGCTGATCTCGACAGCGCAAGCCGAAGGGATGACGTCTACGCTACACGCAACCGAGAACATCAAGTATAAGTTTGTTCTTTTGCAGGCGGCTGTAGAATGCGTAGAAGGAGAAACATGTGGGCGAAATTGCGGTTTGTTATTAGACAGCGCAAGTCAACGTTCATTTATTGAAGCGGGATTAGCGAAAGAAATAGATGCGAAGGTGTTGCGAAAGGAAAGGCTGACGATCGGTTCATTTGAAGGATACGAAAAGGTCAAACTAATGAACGTAGTGCAAGTGGCTGTAGGATCACGAGAAACAAGCACTACAACAGTGATTGAAGCGTTACAAGTCGACGTTATCTCGCACAGTTGTGTACCCACTCCCACTAAGAAGCTCAGCAAGAAAATGAAACAGCTAAATATGCAAGTGGCTTATCACAGGACCAAGACGACTGCAAAAAATTCTGTAGAACTACTGATCGGCTCAGACTATTATTGGGAATTCTTTACTGGTAGAACTCAAAGAATCGAGGACAGACTGATGGCTGTAGAAACTATACTGGGACGGGTACTGCGAGGGCCGTCAGAGCAAAGCAAGACAAAACTAACACATAATCAAGCAGTCATGGTTCTGAAGCTCGAAGCTGCGGAGACAGAACTCCAGCAAGAGCTACAAAGGATCTGGAGCCTGGAGTCAATGGGGATCACAAGAAATAGTTTGGATAACACCGGAAATGAAGTGCTCGAAGAATTCGAGCGCAAGATTGTACAATTAAACAGTCGCTATCAAGTTAGCTTGCCATGGAAACAGGACGTAAACTTGGAAAGCAACAAGGAAAATGCGACAAAAAGACTACAGCAACTGACTAAAATGCTGCAGAAAAATGAAGACATGCTGTATCACTACGACAAAGCTATATCAGAGTATATGGCATTAGGAGTCACAGAGGAGGTCCAAGAGCCATCAGAACAACCAAATGCACTTTGCTACTACATGCCACATCATGCGATCATTAGAGATGTCCGAGCCATAACAAAGGTTTCAGTAGTGTTTGACGCCTCATCACATTCTCGAAGAAGCAAGTTTTTAAACGAGAACCTAGAGGCAGGACCCAATTTGAATGAGGACATACTATCGCTGCTCTTTAATTTCCGAAAAGAAAATGTGGCATTAGTTGGAGATGTTTAAAAGGCATTTCTACAAATCTCTATACATGAAGAGGATAGAGATGCAATGAGATTTCTGTGGTGGAAGCATGACGCTGAAGGAAGGTTAATGAATGAAGTGCAAACATGGCGCATGACAAGAGTAACGTTCGGAACACCACCAAGCACGTTTACACTGGCCGCTACAATTAAACACCATTTGAAACAAGTGGAAGACCAGTTTCGTGATACAGCAGGGACACTGCAGAAAGCGATTTACGTGGATGATGTCTTTTTGGAAGCAGCAACGCTTGATGAAGCAGTCAAGTTGTACAAAGAGGCAAAGCAAGTGTTCAGAGAAGCAGCGATCAATTTGAGAAAATGTACATCCAATAAAGAGTGATTAAACAAAATAATTGATGAAAACAAAAGGAACGATTCTCACTTAGATATTTGATCTAGAGGATTTACAATGCTTCTGGGCTTGATATGGAAACACTCAAAGACATGACTTGCTTCCGTATGAAAAAATGGAATTTATTAACAGATACAACGTACTTGACAAAAATCTCTGTGTTACAAACCACAGCGAAGATATTTTACCCCCTCGGTTTGTTGTCGCCATTCACAGTACGCGCGAAAATACGACTGCAGAGACTGTGGAAAACGAACGTCACGTGGGACGACCAGCTCCCTAAAGATGAATGCGACAAATGGAAGAACCTTATGTCTGAAGCGGAGGGCTTTCAAGTTCTAGAAATCCCACGATGCTACGCAAGCAAGAATCAACCAGTACAAGCAAACAAGCTGCATGTATTTGCCGACGCGAGCCCATTAGCATACGGAGTGGCAGCATACTTTATAGCAGTATACCACGTTGGAAGCAAATAATCAAGGCTGGTAACAGCAAAAAGCCCGGTAGCTCCAAATAAAGAGCTGACATTGGCGCGACTTGAACTGATGGCAGTGGTGGTAGCATCAAGATTATGCGACTACATCAAAAGTCACTTCAACGAAAGAATTCAGGAAATACATTGCTGGACGAACTCGATGATTGTGCTTAACTTGATCAAGGAAACAAGCAAAATGGATTCGCTTGTTGCCAACAGAATCGAATAAATTAGAGAAAAAACACTTCAAGCAAGCTGGTCATTCGTTCAAAATGACGACAACCCTGCTGACCTACTTACACGAGAAAAAAGCGCAAAGGCATTGATAACGTCAAAGTTATGGTGGAACGGTCCCGAATGGATAACATCACTGGAAAAGAACTTAGTAAGTTGGCACAAATACAGACGTGGAAGACCAGCATAAAACACAATGTCACCAATGCATGGGAAGAGCCGAAATTAAGCCAATCTTGGGAATCGAAACGTATTCATCATACGGACAGCTTATAAGAGTGACAGCATGGGTGTTCAGATTCACAAACAACACAAGAAAGGAAAATCACAAAGGGCCGTTGACAGGAAAAGAGGCAACAAATGCAGAAAATACTGGATAAGACAGACCCAAATATCACTGAGACAAACAAAGGGTCAGGCCTATTCAAACACTCAGTCATTTGAAATTAATGGACATGAAGTCTACCTTGATGACGATTGAATCATCAGACAAAAGGGACGATTGCAGTGCAGCCACAAATTAAACAAGCACGTAATAGTAATTCCGAAGGATGAGCATTTCACGGAACTGCTAATACGTCACGTGCATAAAACGGTATCACACGGAGGAGTTCAAGTGACACTAGCGCAACTTCTAACTAAGTTCTGGATATTGCAGGGTAGACAAGCAGTGAAAATAGTTTTAAGTAAATGTGTCGTATGCAAGAGGCACAACTCCAGACTGGTGACTCAAGACATACCTCCTCTTCCGGCAGACAGAGTCACTGAAGCAGAGTCATTTAAAGTTACGGGAGTTGACTTCACAGGACCTCTTTACGCAAAGGACAAGTACCAGATTGTGAAGCAATATGTACTGATATTCACCTGCGCGGTAACAAGAGGAGTACACATGGAAGTTACCAACGATTAGTCATCGTCAAGTTTTCTACAAGCATTCCGACGATTTACAGCTCGACGGGGAATGCCAGCAGTAATCTACTCGAACAACGCCAAAACAATTATAAAATCGGGAAAGGAAATCAACAAAATGCTCGAAACAATTAAAAACAAGGTCTTAAAGAATTACTGCAGTGGCCAACAAATTCAGTGGAAAACGGTAGCCGAGTGCGCGCCATGGTGGGGAGGATTTTACGAGCGCCTCATCAGAAGCTTGAAGACGTCGATGGGAAAAATAATATCGAAAAGCACAGCTTTGGTAGAGGAGCTACGCACTATTGTAGCAGAAGTTGAAGGAACACTCAACAATCGACCATTGACTTACGTATATGGAGAACCTGACGAGCCAATGCCACTACCGCCGGCAGACATCATAGGTGGACGGCGACAGCTTTAAGACGGACAAACAAGACTGTACAACGGTTACATTGAAGACGCATGGCAACGCAGATGCGAACTCGTGCGCGCTTGGTGGAAAAGATAGCATCAAGAATACATCAAGGATATAGGAGCTACGATCAAAGCCAGGGCGACATCGTTTTGGTTGAGGACAAGGCTCCAAGAACATTTTGGAAAATGTGCCGGATTGAAAAGCTCTACCCTAGGCGAGACGGAATAACAAGAGCTTGTCTCCTTAACACAGGCAAAAAAGAGCTTCTAAGAAGATCGGTGAACCACATATACCCTATGGAAGGTTGTTTCAAATAGCCCGCGCGAGCTTATCACATTTAAACTTGTGCGGGTAGGAGCCTATAAAATATCACCATCAAATGCCGGAAGAAGAAGAAAGAATGCTGCTGCCTGGAGCGAGCGCGCGCTACTTCACTTCTTCTAATAAACCGTATTCGTTCGAAGTGGTCCCTGGTCTCGATCATCTTAATATTCTCTCACTTTACGAAGAAGTGCTAAGTATTTGCCCGAGAAAAGCGTTGCGCTACCCGTAATGCGTGATATCCGACTTCGTCTGCTAGGGCTACCGAAAATAAAACCACATGGGCCGGCACGCTGCTTCTGTAAAGATGTCAAGTCATTCCGTGTCTAAATAAATTATCAAATAGGCATTAACGGTAAAGAAACTTATCTTTGCTGCAAAAAAATGCGCGCAACCACACTACTTCATACCTTGTAGGTTTGCTTCTAAAGATGGCCCCGCGGTGTACATGACAAGCATTGTCAAATATGAGAAACACGCACACGTGCGCAAATATGAGAAACACGCACGCGCGTGCCTCATTCAGAGTTGTCACTTTTCTCTGCGAGACGATTCTATTATTTATTGTGCTAAATTTCTACAGTTGTCACACGTTGCACATTCCATTGCCTTCGATCCACGCATCGGTGAAAAGAAATTCTGAATCATTGGTTTAGTTCAAGAGTTTTCTCTAAAAGGTTAATCGGGATTAAAAACTGCAATCAGCCAGACGTATCAATTTGCGCCTTTGAATGGCCTCGCAGTTTGCTGCGAGGCCACGTGATTCAACGCAAAGTCATGCAAGGCCTCGCAGCATGTTGCGAGGCCTTGCCTACTGTGATATAAATGGCAACTTCATGTTTCAGTGAAATTGGCAGTGTCCAGGATATTTTTTGTTTACAGCTTCATTTATAAGTTGTGTGATATTTCACGGCAGCTCATAGAAAATGGATCGGTTTTCGAAGCTGACCACGTTTTCGCCGATAAATAAAAAAAAACGTTGAGAGGAATTGACAGCGGCTATGAGCGCGTTTAGCCTAGGGAGACTACATATGAACCATGTGAGCTGAAGTCGCATACGGCAGGGGCGTTGGCAGAACTTTTTTCGGAAGGGGGGGGGGGGGACGCTGTCTCGTTGAGAATTGGGCCTGGGCAGGCAGATATGTTTGACTGTTATTTCGTGCATAATACCATAGAAAAATGGGGCGGGGGGCACGGGCTCGGTGTGCCACTACTACGCTACTGGCAGACGGAAGCCCGTGTGGTCGGGTACAATCATTGAATGATTGATATGTGGGGTTTAACGTCCCAAAACCACCAGTAGGATTATGAGAGACGTCGTAGTGGAGGGCTCCGGAAATACTGACCACCTGGGGTTCCATAAAGTGCACCGAAATCTGAGCAAACTGGCCTACAACATTTCCGCCTCCATCGGAAATACAGCCTCCGCAGCCGGGATTCAAACCCACGACCCGCGGGTCAGCAGCCGAGTACCTTAGCCACTAGACCACCGATGTGGGGCATCGGCTACACTCATGGAGATAGACAGCCGGGGAGGAGGGTGGGAGTGGCACAGACGGCGGTTAAGTTACAGTGAAGAGAGAAGTATGCTTTAGCAAAGACTGAAGCGGCACCTGTATGATGTAAGAAAAAAGGTTTCGTCGAATGCGCTGACCAAACAAGCAGAAGCATCTGTCCATAAATTAGACCAGAATGAGGTAAAATTAACAAAAACAAAGGGGAAACAACTGAACTTCCATGAGATACCTGGACTCTCGGACTATTGAGACAACGGCGCACTTTTTTCTTTACTGTAATGACGGCAACTTCCCCCACATGTACACACCCCCGTCCTTTTAGAATATACGTAACAGGACTGTTTGCACATTCATTTTTCGTAGTGAACAAGGTTCGCGTGTGGTAACTGAAACGTTCTGCTTTTATGTGATTATTCAGTGTCGGTGCTCAGTTTACCCTAAAGGTTTGGAAAAAAACACAACAGAGAAAGAGAGAGGTGACAGTGGCACAGCCAGCGGCCGTGACACTGCCCTCAGGTACGTGGCGCACTGTGGCACGCCGCTAAAAACGTTTACTGCAATTTTCCGGATTGTGTAGTCTGTGTAAGTCCGCAAATACGAAGCCAGGGCAAAGCAACGTTGTTAAAAATGAAGATACTGCGAAGACATAGTAAAAACTAACGCATTCAAGAGCCAGCTTTTCTTTGCCGAGCGAGTTGAGACCACGTGATCTAACCATGCACGTCACAGCTATTTCGGCGCTCGCACCTCCATTTCTGGGCCTGGCACCCAATACATGAGCACGAGCCCGAAATAAGAAAAAGTCCGAACACAGACGGACAAGCCATCAGCGGAACTACATCACATGCAAATGTATACAGGTTTTCATGCGGCAGAAAAACGTCTGCATTGGGCAACTCTCCATAAAAGCTTTTATTTCATTATCATGATACGACCTTCACAAGAATCTAATCCTTTATAAATGGTTACCTCAGTGTTCTTAATTTTATTGTCACTATTTAAAAAATTTGAGCACTGCTGTGGTGCACGAGCTGTCGCATATAAACCACCTTTAGTAAATTCTGCAGCGTGCTCGCGAAGCATCGGCGAAAAATGGCGCCGAGTGCTTGGCTAGCGGGCCAGGAGAGTCGAGGAGGAAACGCGCGCGTTGAGGAGAGTGTCAATACTTTGTCAAGATCAAGAGGTTTTATTCGAAATTGGTGAAGGAGCCTTTTTTGTTACCTCTGTATGCGAAACAGCAGGAAATTCATTTCCAAATATGCAGATTTCAGCTTAAGAACCTACGTGAGGGCCCAATGAACACTACTTAGTAGTGAATAAGGACCGCACTTTTGCGTAACAAATGTATGGGTAATTATGCGCCTGCAATGACTTAGTGGCGTGGCCAGAAGGTGGCACACTGCGCCTGTGCAGTTCTTTCCTCACATTCCCCAAAAATTTTTCCTGCTATGGCTTACACAGCGAAAAGTGACACTAGATCGCACTAGTATGTATGGCGCCCTCTTCTGATCAAGGTGGTGCTGCTACCCCATGAAAAAAAAATGGCAGCATATCCACGGGGTGAACGATGGAGAGTGGGTCAAAGCATACGTCCGTCCATTTGTTCTTGCTTCCGCCCGTCCATGCGTCCGTCTGTGTGACCGTCCATACGTCCATCCGCCCGTCCGTGGGTGCCTCTGTTCGTGCGTCTGCACGTCCATCCGTGCGTCCGTCCCTGGTTTCGTCCGTGCAACCGCCCCTGCGTCCGTCCAGCGTCCATCTGTCCGTGTAGCCATCCATGCGTCCGATCATGCATCTGTCTGTGTGTTCGTTCGTCCATCTAGT
This sequence comes from Rhipicephalus annulatus, assembly GCA_013436015.1. Classification (NCBI taxonomy): domain Eukaryota; kingdom Metazoa; phylum Arthropoda; class Arachnida; order Ixodida; family Ixodidae; genus Rhipicephalus; species Rhipicephalus annulatus. The sequence continues at coordinate 697,943 of WOVY01014954.1, forward strand.
CAACACTCCAAGCACCATCTCGCCTCTTTTCATCATATATTCCGCATATAGAAGCAACGCCCCCCAGGGGACATTCCAAGGACTAAACAAGAGGTTGCACACGCACACTTCCTTACGGCTTGCACTTCGTGTCTACTTCCCACCTTTAACCACCTTGAGTTTGTGGTATATACTAGTTCACTGTATTCATGGCACTGCGGCCCAACGCTCGCTAAACCATTCTAAAACGAAGGAGGTTACACCCAGCGAGTATAACGTAGCAACCCTTTCTTGTCCGATAGTGCTCAATGTACATGCTAATTGCTGCTATTGGGGAATGAGAGACAGTAGAATACGGCTTTTAGTAACGCGCACGCTGCGAATTTTTTATTGTTCAACAACGCACAAGAGAAATATCCCACCAGCACCACCTTGCTGGTCAAAGCGTAAAACATGTTACCCACTACTGCGAGGGACGAACGGGTGCCATTTTAAGGAGCTTCGGCCCTAAAATACTCTGCCTGTGCCTGTACAATAAATATCATTCTTCCGCGCCTTCAGGTTGTGTACAATTATGAGCAAACGAGCTTGTAATTAAACATCGCATGAGTTCTGTTTAGGAATTTAAATATTAGTGGTCGTGTTTATTTTGAACAGCTAACAAAAAATAGACAGGTCACGCTTGCAGGGTTGCGAGAATTAGCGCCACAATCCTCTAATGCTTTATATCAGTGAACTTGCACTCCTCACAGCCTACATAAACCGTATATATTTTATCTGAAGACGCATTTCATACAAAATCTCCTTGTATTGTACCTACTCTAAACAGTAACGAGAAGGGCTGCCAATGTGAAGGAAAAAAAATTTAAGAAAAGGTAGAACACTATGCAATATATATACAGAAAATATTTGAATAACTTTTATTTTGAAAAGCTTTCTTTAGAAAAAAATATTTAACGATTCAGAGTACTTGGTACTCAACTATGGGAGAGCATGAAGCCGTCCCTAAATCCACCATTGTTCTTTTTGCGCAATTTGTATTTCACTTGTGACCCGACGATCAAGGAGGCTTGAGTGAACGAGCAGTTTAATAGGGAGTTTTAGTGCTGGGTACCCAAGCGGCTTGCGTACGCAGGACGTTGGGGCAGCGGTATTGCGCATGCGCGAAACCCCAAACAGATGCGTCCCAAGATCGCTGGGGCAATGGGGCCATGCGTCCGCGCGGTCCACCTTCGCAAGAACTCACGGTATCCGCACTGCGGATACTCTAGCCGTCGAGTTAAAGAGAGCCAAAGTGCGAGTACCTATAGCGATTACACAGTTTCAGCCAGATTTCCGAAGCTAGAATGGCCAGGAACATAGAAACTAAAAGACATAAGCCAGCCCCCGACCAGCTGAATAGGTGGTGCCGTCTAGCGCGGTCATAGTGAAACAGACAACCAAAACTTTGTTATTGCAGAAACATTGTGCATTGTACATCTGGTGCAAAAACTTCGCAGCGACAATATTACAAATGAGTAACGTTTTTATTCATTGTCACTTCAAAAACATTACGCGTAAGCTAACATGTTCATGACTGTGGTTGCACGAAGTGTCACAAGATGTCGACACTGTCGTTACAGTAACCTTGTATTTTTCACTTTTTTGCGTATGCCACATTACTGTACACAAAAAAGTGTCCTGATCACTATGTTTGTTTAATTCAACATTTTAAATCATAAAAAGACTTAAATAATACTTACGCGGAACAATCTATGGCTCTGCGAGCGCGTGTGAACTTCGTGCGGCTTGCGTTTGCGTGCGTGCCACCGTGGTGCGAACTAAAATGCATTCCGGTTGGGTATGGTTAGGCCACGCTACGCCGCGCGCTCCCAAGCCCGCAACGCCCCAAGAGAATACGTACCCAGCACTAAAACTCCCTAATATAGCAAACATGCCAACCTGCAAGGCGCCGGGCTGTTGAAGTGGCTATGCTTTCGAGGAAAACACTTTGCGATCGGTGGCACTTCCAAACCCCCCCCCCCCCATGACCCTGCAGTTCTCAAGACCCGCAAAGCTGCTATTCCATGAAAAGCCTTCCAGGTGATAGTAAACACCTACATTTCCAAACTATACTTCGAATCCGAGGACCGAATCGCTTGCTAGGAGCCCATCGTAGGCGGAAACGTTTAAATTCCACATGGTAGGTGGAGAGATAAGCCTGGTGCTGTTCCTCAAATTTCGCAAACTATTCGTCCACGTTTTTCTAAACCAGTGGCCTTAAAGCGCAAAAGAAAACCCCTGAAACTAGGAGAAATCGCCAATTTCGAGGGCCGTGAGTGGTCAAGTTGTGGCAATGTGTCTGACGTTAACATAGAGAACAGTGATGTGTACAAAGCTGCTGGCGTAACTTTAAATTCAGAGCTATGTCCAGAGGTAGCAACTTGGTTTCCTGCATAACAAGACCGAATGAAGTTCCATCACAATGCATGGTGGTAACTAACTGCTAGAAATTTTCGACTGATTGGGTATGTTCTCAGCTCTTCTAATGATGATTTCACTGCAAGGGCTCCCAGTTCTGTTGAAGAATAAATAAACTCAGCGCCTTTGAGGAATCTACTCAAGTATATCGCTGAGGAATAGCGTCGCTCTTCATTATCTTGCAGCGAAAGACCCCCCAAAGCATGCCGAGGTGTATCGGTGTGTACTCGGACACCGCATTCGGGCTTTTCAGAAAATAGCTTAAGGATATGTGGCTGACACAGCGCGTGGGTCGCTGTCTTAAATGACACTTGCTGATCTTCTTCCAAAAAATAGCGTTCTTTTAAGGAGTCATTGAAGGAGTGCTGCGTTAACGCAGTAATTTGGGACAAACTTCCTGAAGTGCAATGTGAGCCCCATGAATGGCTGTAGTTGCTCCACATTCCGAGGAGGCCAGAAAATCTGAACCACTACCAGTTTTGATAGGTGAGGAAATGCACCACCTTTTGTGACAACGTGCCCCAGATGGCAGTACGAGATAAAAACACTTAGGTGACTTGAACTTCAAGTCTACTTTTTCGAACCTTCTAGCTATGTTGTGACGGTTCGGAACGTCTTCTTCAGATGTCCGGCCGAAGACTACACGGACATCCATATTGCTACACATGGACACAAGAAATTGCCGTATTTATTTCCGTCAATGATCGTATCCGTAGTTCGCTGACATGTTAATGGGGCACCTTTAAGACGTAAAGACATAATTTCACACTGAAAACAGAAATAAACACATAAAATGAGCAAGGACAAGCGAAAAAAATATATGCACCATAATCAAAATGAGCTGTCAGGCGTTAAAAGGGAAGACTTTATTGGTGTTTTGAAAAGTTAAAATGAGGGCAAACATTCAAGTTCAACCGGCAAACTATTCCAAAGATGAATGGTAAAGCCTTTATATGTTTTCTTACCGTACTTAGTGCGAATAAGTGGTAGCAAGCGATTATGATTAGAAGCAACCCTGATGATTTAGTATTCTTGAGGGAGCTACAGTCAATGATGTTACGAGTAACTTCTTTAATAATCTATTTACAACGCGCAAAGCTCGACGAGCAGGATGACGCCAGTCCAGCATCAAACAAAAACTCACTTCGTCTTCCTCTTTCATGCAGCCGCGTTTAGCAACTGTTATGTATTTATGTATTCAAAGCAGAGCTTGGAATTCAAATACTTATGAAACGTTGTACTTAAATTACACTGAAATAACTTTTTAACCAAAAAATTTTGTGCTGATTAGCCAGGCTAAAGACATCCGAAAGCTAAAGACTCCGTTATGATGCGCATGACATGATTTTGCATATGTTGGCAGCCGTGTCCTAAAAGCTCAATATCGTTACTTCTGCTTGCTTCTTCAATGAGGTAAATTGTCATCCTATATGGAAGAATCACGGTTTGAGAAGAACAGTTCGTGATCAAAACCTTCTTTGTATCTTCAAATCCATCTGTTACCATGAGCTCGACAATGACTGAATTTTCTAAGACACTATGACTGGCTTCCGAAGCAGCCTCAGAATAACATCCACACACACTCCAGCACAGGAAGAGACTGCCAGGCTCTTTTCTTTATTCGAAACTACTCGAGCGTACGCGAGCTTGAAGCCGATATATTTCGTTTTCCTCGCGCGAAAGCACAAGACACGCACCAAACGTCTTCTGCTATCGCTCAATCCCTTGCTTTCGGACCATTTTCAGCGTTCAACAAACGTCATTGAGGCTCGCCAATTGTTCAGTCACCGTGATGAACATGCAGGTGAGAGAGTGCAAAAATACATATTACTGCTTTGCAAATCCTTATCAGTGACTGTGTCACGGACGGCCATTTTTGGCGACACCGCGTCACGGCAATTAACGGGCGCCGTACTCCCCTACTGACCGTGAGAACGGCGAGCGTTTGAAAGGGAGCCGAGAAGTGCAGAATGGGGTGCTCTTCTTAGAACGTCGCCGCCGACGGTCGATCCTTTTGTAACTGCGGCGGCGTCTGCAAGGTCGTAGAAGGCCGCGGTATACCTCGAACAAGGATTAGACTACGAGACGCACCGGCTAAGAGCCAAACGGTTGACCGTTCCCACGGGGAAAAGCGTGGGAAACGCTCTGGTGGCCAAGCCGTATGACAACAACCCGAGAGGTTGTCACTCTCGCTAGTTGAGGGCCCTCTCCCAATTAAAAAGGGGTGGGGTCAAAATATTTTTGGGGCGAAGTTTCCATCAATTAAACGCACATGATTGGACCCTTGTAGAGGTCTCTTGTCCCGAAGGAAGAGAGCGAGGAGACACGATTGGGATTTAAGCGCAGGATTTTGCCCTGCTAGGCAGACTAGTGGCTGACCAACATGGTGTAGAAACAGATCAACAAGCATCTCTTCTAGAAGTTTTTAGTGTGGCTCTGTATCGGCTGGCCACCTAAACTTAGCTGTTCGTCTAGTTGTAACGCGATATTAACGTCTGCAACGTAGACATCGGGACTGCGCCTCGAGTTAGCTCAACCTGCTCGAAGTCACCTGCAAGCACTAGCCTCCCGGAGCCACCAGCGTTGCAACACCGCCGACATTCCAGTCGTGCCAGAACTCTCTTCGACTTCTCGCATCCGATCGTCGGGGACGCAACACGGCCGGTCATCACACGTATGCCTTCACCTGTTTATATCTTCGAACTTTCTCCCCCGTAGTCTAATGGTGTTAGTTTGTGTACTTTGTAATAGTTCTCTCGCGTAAGCTGATTTATTGTTTTTATATGTATTTTTTAGTTATATCAAGTGTTGATGTATTTGGTTAGTTGTATTGAAGTGTTGTATTAGATCCCGTGTGCTGCAATATCACTAGAGTAAAGTTGTTTTGTTTTCTCACGTCTCTGATCTCTTCACTGTCTCTGCTTGCGTACGGATCGAACCAACCTGCTGTCGTTCCCGTCGCCGACTTCGCGCTGGCGACGCTAGAGTGGCAGCTTGTAACAGACTGCAATTCAAGAAGTCTCGCTAATGAGATGTTACGTGACCAGCTCGTCTCAACGGCTATGAATTATCAGATACGTGAGCGTTTACTTATTGAAGCCTGCTCACTGATGTTCTCACAAGCTATAACAATCACAAAGCGAACTAGGCGTGAGCACAGCGAAAGAGTTTTGCGACGACGTTTCGTTTCGTAACGCTTAAAACGCGCACAGTTTTTCGCTGTCTCCAGAAAAAATATGAATGTATGCAATGTCATAAGTACAAAGCCAAAGCCATGGGGCATCCTGCACAAAGCACAGCGAAAGTTTAAGCAGAGTGACTTGTTGGGTGAGTTGGTTCATCTTATGGTCCTTCTCTCGTGTTTTTCGCGCCATAAGCTCGCTAAGAACTTTTAAGCTTGTTATTGTCGGGGAGCACATGGTCACCTTGCGAATAATCTTGCCTGTAAAGCTCGTAAACAAAGATGTCGTCGTTGCGAGAAAATTGGGCACCTAGGCCTTTCGTGTATGTCGTCTGTATACTAAGCGAAAGTTCGAAGTGTTGATGACGATGACGACACTAGCTCACACTTTAGTGGCGAAACAGTTTGTGTTGCCAAGGAACGCAAGAATGTAATTTACGTATTTGTCGCAGTAGAAGGTCACACTAGCTCCTTTCTAGTTGATACGAGATCTTCTGTCACTTTTCTAGTTGAAGAACTTTATTATAGCTTTTTCACAAGCACTTGTACCTTGAAGTCTACCTCAGTGGATAGTTTTCGACATTTCCGAGTCAAAGATAAGAGTCCAAGAATGTTTTTTCAGCTTAAGCTGGATTTCAAGGCAAAGCTGCTTGAATTCTTCTGTATGTTGTATTTGAAGACACCACTGTATTGGGCGTAGACGTCATTGCGGCGCTACAGAAGAGCACTGAAGGTGAATCACTTCAGTGCCTCGCATTGATCTGCAGCGCTCCTACATTGTTAACTGAGTTACATTTAGAGTATGAACATCTATTTGACAAGCAGCTCGGACTTGCCGAAGGATATAAGCACGAAGTTAAGGTTCGAGAAAACATTCCACGCGTGTCGAGCAAGTTACGACAGCTGCCACTTAGCCTTCGTCAGTAGGTATCGGCTAAGCTGCAGAAATTGGAAGCTCGAGACACAATCGAGCACGTTCATGCATTTCATGGGGTTTCCGCTATAATGGTGGTTGAGAAAAAAGTTGTCTCAACACGAATGAGTATTGATGTGTGAGAGCGCAATAAAGCTATAATTGTTAACTGCTTTTCACTATCACACACAGATGAGGTGTTGCACAACTTAGCTCGCGCCAAGCGATTCTTGAAGCCGGAGTTGGCATATGCTTACCATTACACAAGACAGGCTGTTTCCATTCAAAAGAGTATGCTTCGACTTGGCTTCAGCCATGTCGGCGTTTCAGGAAATGATGCATCTCATACTGAAAAAGTGCAAAGGTGTACTTGCTTAATTAGACGACCTCATCGTCTATTGTCATTCTCAAGAAGATCATTTTCTTGAGAATTGCAGCGTTTTGCAAGGACTTCCTGAAGCAGGCCTGAAACTAAACCAGAACTGCGTTTTTCACGTCATGAAACTCGTGCTCTTGGGACATTATGTGAACGAAAAAGGTCAATTTTCACTAGCGTCATCTATACATTCGACAAAAAAGCTCCGGTGCCATTGAATACAAACAAGCTTTGTTCCCGGATAGGCCTGGTGGGATTTTACTCCAAGTTCGTGCGCCATTTTTTGGATATTGCGGAACCTTTACGGGCATTGCTTCAAGACAACGAACCTTTTGCTTGGACATTAACTGCCAAAGAGAGTTTCGTCCATTAAAAATCGCTGCTGACAGCACGCAAGGTTCTACATTTCTCTGATCTGAACATACTCATCATCGTCACGACCGATGGATTCGGATATGACCTAAGCGCTGTGCCACAAGACAGCACGGGAATTTTACAGAAGGTTTCCCTTGCTTCCCGCATGTTGAGTCCACAAGAAACACTCTGCTGGAGAACCTGAAGCCTTAGCGTGGGTTAGGGCTTGTGAACTTTGCCACGTGTACCCTTGGGACGGCTCTTTTGTTTTGCGAACTGACCATAGTGCTCTTGTTACCTGGTTGCCCACTATGGGCGTGAGACATCGCCCTTAGCGCATTTAATGTTGCATACCGCGATTTCTTTGTTAGAACTATCCCATAGAGTACTTCAAGGGAAGTGAGAAGGTGGTGGCTGATGTACTCTGTCGGCTGCATTCACCAGGAGAATTCGGTCGGGTCACAGAAAATGAGTTTGTTTGCCTTTTTTTTCTAATTTTAACCATGGCAGAATAACAAGCAGCGAGTGTGGGTGACAAAATGATCGCAAGCGTGTCGTACTTTGTTTTCTCATCTTTGCTTGAAAAAAATTGTCAGAAGTGGTGTCAATGGCACATTTTTATGTGCGTGCAAAGTTATTCATAGCGTATTTGCTTTACCATGGATATATTGTAGTTTTCAGTAAGGTTACTCGTTGTTTGATGAAAGTGATGCATATATCGCACCTGGGGATCAGTCGTACGAAAGGTCGACCGCGAGAGTTTTACTTGCGGCCTCAAATGGGTGACAATGTTGAAGAACAAGTTAAGATATGTTTTGTTTGCCACTGATGCGACAAATCTGCACGATCTACTACAGCCCATATGCAGCCAGTAACGTTCTCTGACAAACCTTGGGAGAAAGATGCCATTTATAATATTGGCCTATTGGAACAAGCTCCCGTGAAGTGCTGTTGTGTGGTGACGACTATTCATCACCACAGCAAATGGTGACAAATTTCTTTTTCAGGGTCAGTTTCTGTGGGGATGGTCAAGGACTTCTTGATACAAGCGTTTGCTCATGATGGCTACTCAAATCAAATAAGTTCTGATCGTGGACCACAATTTAGCTCAATTTGATTTGCAAAGTCCATTAGGGAACGTGGCATACACCATTGTTTTTTTTGTCTTCATCACCTGCTAGGAAACGGGCTTGAAGAAAGGTTTAACAGAGTTACAAGTATACGGAGAGAGATTGCGTTAGCTCCATTGATTGCCTAACCTGAACTGTAGGGGACACAGGTTTCACCATTGTTGCTAAAAACTACCTTGGAAATAGTGGCTTACCGCATTTATTGTCCTCATGGAAATTGTCAGAACCGCGCAGAAGCCTTCGATGATTGACAGGAGGTATATACAAGTGAATGCTTCAGAAGCCGTCAGCAGCCGAGTTGGGTCCAGAAGAGCCAGTGAGCCGTACATTACAATAATCATCTGCAAGAAATCATAAAGATATTCCTTTACATGGTCAATAGTCTGCATTCTCAGGCAACGAGGGTGCATTTCAGCGGAAACATTGATTAGCGTTCACTTGAATCGGTGGAATCGAAGATGGATGAAGGTGGAGGGTCAACCCGTGAACTCGCGCAGCAAAAGATAGAACGCACGAACGTACGCCCCGTGCCAATTTAACTGAATGAAATCTTCACATTCCAATGAAGGTAGATCGAACCAGAGTGTTTTCCTAAACAATAGGAAGTGCTAAATGTTTGCTGCCTCATTTTTTAGCGCACTGTAAAGGGTGGTGATTTTAGCTGGTCGATCATGCCTTAACATTGCCTTGCGTAATCCTGTGCGTGCCACAGGAAACTGCTCCTACTATGATTTACTTATGAACGGAACGGGACTACGAGGCGATTGGTACCAACTCGAGCACGCCTGGCAGATTTGCCGCAGTAGTAGGGCGCTAGCAAGTAGCGCTAGCGCTAGCGAGTCATGGCTGCACCATAGAGTAATATATAAAAAGTTAAGAGAGGACACTCCCATAGGTTTCTGCGACTGATTTGTGTTTGCAGCTCTCCAAACGGGCGTTGGGAACTTTCGAAGCCTCCGAGATGCGAGACCACAAAGAAGGATGTCTCTAAGGCCACTTTCTAGCGATTAGGATTGTTATTCAGCCTCCGAGACCGCTTCTATGCGCATGGTCATCTCTGAGGCCAAATGAATACTTCAACAGTTCGTTCGCAATGATTGATTAGCTTCGAGTAAGCTGCACCGCCAGAGCGGCAAACGCAGGATGCAATTCTGTTCATGCCCACATTTTAAATAAAACATGAGAATCATTGGAGAAGCGAAAACTTATTTTTAAGTGATAAGTTTGGTAAGTACACGTTCAGTTCCTTGGTGTCTTATGAACTCGGTTAGATTCATTACACTGAAAGACCCGAAAATAGAGCTGCCATATCATAATTTAAAATAACGTACAAAAAGTTAACATATAGGCAATACTATAAAAGGACCCGCAGAACAGTAAAACTGCAATGAACGCACGCAACTGCACATACAGTGCACAACGCAACACGGCAGTAGTTGCCGCAGCACTTGACTACGGCATGAGCCAAAGAAAGAAAAGAAAAGTGTTGGTAGCGTATTCTTTCGCGCCTTTGCACCAATTTTCTCCTACGCTTTACATCACGTTCTTTGCGAAAGCCATCACAAGCAGTTGCCGCAGCAAAAACAAAGCAATTTTAGGTGACGTGGAAGGTGTTAACGAGGCAGGAGTGTTTATTGGGAAGATGACGCTTTAATTAACAAAGGGTACTTTACATTTTCCACTTTCCTCCTATTGTGCTCGTCAGAGCTCTAAACAATTTTCGAGCGCCACAGAAAATGATAGAGAGCATAACTTCACTTTTCACAAATTATCACTCATGAACCTCATTCACATACGTGAAACCACACAAATAAAACCTAACAAAGCAGGCAGCGACTCACTTTCTTGAGCCACAAACTTTTCTCGTAAACGTGCTGCGCAGTATTCCAAACAGTTTTTTTTCGTGTGTGTAAAGCATTCCACAAAAATAACACACGAAGCGAAAGGCACAAAAAAGCTCTCTTCGTGAACAGCACAATGCGACAACCGTTATTTTAAGGCTTTAATGACGAATGCAATATGCAGTTTAGATGGCGTTCGTACCTAGCAGCTGCCAAGCTGAGAGCATAAGAAAGAAGTGAAGACCACGACGCACGCCGAGCACGTTATCGCACATCTTTTATGACGTCTTCCTGCTGCTGCCTTTACTCCTTCGCTGCCTAAATGCTAATCAACACGGAGCGTGACAACGTCGCGGTAGTGTCGATGACATGTACACTTCTCTCGCATCCGATTAACGCCTGACCCCAGCCCAGCTATATCGCACCGTACAATCGCGGACAATAAAGACGGATTCAGGCCACAATCAGAGTCACAAAAACCGTAGACGTATAATGCACTATAATAGTTACTGTAGCAAATAAATAGTACGCGTGTTCCTTTGAAGCAATGAGTGATATTTCGCCATCTTACGGCTGGCCTGAAGCTGCGTAGCACCACCGCTTTTGGCCTGAGTGACCACTCCTGTACTTTTCATGTTACTCTAAGGCTGCACGAGACTGAATGTTTACCGCAGCAATAGTTTCCAAACATATTGCCACGAAGCCGTGACGCGGACGAAAGAAGCAGACTGGATGTTGTGATTGGCCGAACTTGTGGCCACGCAAATAGAAAAACATATTACAGCAATACACTGACACTGATAGCGGCGAACAGAGCATTGGCCGTTGATCAACTGACAAGCGGTGAAGCGCGTCGGCATTATTACATGTGCCATTGAATATTCTAGCATTATTGCTAGGGGTCATGTAGGTTCCTCAACAATTTGTAATGTTCATGATGTGGGCATAATTTTTTTAAACGATTTGCTGTAGTACTGAAGCCTCTGGAACATTGCAGGCGTTGTTTGCGATGAGAGTTACTGACAGTGAAACAGGGCGATAAAGAAACTTAAGAACGAAATGTGGATTTGGCCCCCATTAAAAGAAAGGCATTGTCCCAATGCTTTAGCAAAAGACGGAGGCACAAAAATAAAGTAATAAAATAAACAACAAATACGCGCAATAAAGCACAATAACAACAACAAAATACAGTCCGCAGATTCGTGGAAAGAAATGGCTTGAGGCACACGACATGGACAACATGGCATCGTGCACGGCGCCGTTGAGAATTGATATTTCCGTCGAAAAAACGTCGTAGTCGAGTGTACCCAGACGCCGAACTACCTTGAATATTTTGAAGTAGCCTCGCAGAAATTTATCACTGAATCCGCGTTGTCGTATCGGCGTCCACACCCAAACATGGTCATTAGGCTTAGATTCCACAAAACTTCGTTGAATATTGTAATGACGGTGGTCGGTTGTATGCTGGTTTTGATGCGCAGGTGGGCGAGTTGAGGAACTTCTTCAGCGCACTGATGGGGGACGGTGACGTCAAGGCTTTCTTCGCCAGTGACGTTTGAAAGCATAGCGTCAAGCGTCGTTGCTTGGCTTCTTCCATAGACCAACTTGTACGGCGTCATCTGCGTCGTTTTTGGACGGCCGTATTGTACGCGAAGGTCACGTATGAAAGGACTGCATCCCACGTCTTCAGCTTGACGTGGACTTACATGGCCAGCATATCGGCAACTGTCTTATTAAGACGCTCGGTGAGGCCACTGGCATGTGGAGGGTAAGTGGTGGTCCGGTGGTGACTTGCGAGTTAGGTTCCATAAAGTCCGTACCTCCGTCAGTAGTGAGGACCTTTCAGCTCCTTGACGCAGGACGATGTTCTCGATGAAGAACCTTGCTACCTAAGCGGCACTTCTTTCGGGCAGGGTGCTTGTCTTGGCGTAGCAAGTGAGGTAGTCCGTAGCTACGATGAGCCATTTGTTACCAGAATTCGACGTCGGGAACGGCCCTAGTCATTGCACGCCGCTTTGCTACAACGGCTGGTGAGCTGGCTTGATGGGGTCCAGGAGTCCGGTTCCACTAGTGGGTGGTGTATTTCGTCGTTGAGAGTCCCGGCAAGTGATCACATAACGAGTGATGTCGCCGGTAAGGCGTGGCCGCTGCTCTTGCATTCTTGTTAGCCTACAGGAAACAACAATGTGTCCGCAAGATAAACGACTCAACTCGTCGTTTGAATACTTTTGGAACAATGGCGGCCTTGCCCTCGAGATATTCTACAAGGCTCCTGAGTTCCGGGTCAGCTTGATGCCGCTTGGCAAGTCCTAGCCACTTATGGTTCCTAAGAACAAGTCATCGTGCAGGTCATCCTTCGGTGGTGGTTTAACGGGCGCCCGAGACAGACAGTGGGTGTGAGTATTTTCTTTCAGACTTGTAAACGACGGTAACACCGTTTGCAAGTCTGAAAGAAAACACAAAGCGTGGTAGTCGCTTACAATTTTAAGGGCCTGCCATAAAAATAGGGGAAAACTGCGAAGTAGCCCAAATCATTGAAATGCACTACGTTTCTTTTGTAAAATAGTAGGCCTCGGCCTTTGATAGCGACCCGCTAGAATAACTGATTACTATTTTCAGTCCGTTAGTCTTCTGCAGAAGAACGGCACGAGTCCTACCCTGCTTGCGTCAGTTTGTATTTCTGTCTCAGTGAATCTGTCGATATACCGAAGAAGTGGAGGCATCCGCAGGTGTCGCTTCAGATCCTTAAATGCTTGGTCCTGCAACGTTTTCCTCTTAAACTCCACGCCGATCCTGGTATGGTTTGAGTGGCTCTGAAAGGTGGGTGAAGTTTCTGACAAACTGCCTGTAAAAAGCGCATAGGCCAAGAAATAGACACATGGCCTTTTGATCAGTAGGCGGCGGGACGGTGGTGGTGGAAGCTGTTTTGTGCGGGTCCAGGTGAGCGCCGGACTTGCTGATCTTGTGGCCTAGAAACAAGAGCTCCTCATATGCAAAGCAGCGCTTTTCGGCCTTGAGGGTGAGTACGGAGCTCTTGATTGCTTGCAGTACACTTGAAGCTCTCCTGAGGTGTTCGTCGAAGTTCGAGGAAAACACTACGTTGGCTTCGAGGTACAAAAGGCTAGTCTGCCACTTCAAACTGGCCAGTACTGAATCCATAGCGCGTTGGAAAGTTGGAGGTGCGGAGCAAAGACCAAAAGGCATGACCTTGAACTCGAACAGGCCATCCGGTGTAATGAAGTCAGTTTTTTCTCGGTCTACCTCATCGACTTCAATCTGCCAATACCTGCTTGAGCTTCACCGAAGCAAAGTACCTCGCAATGTGAAGTCGATTTAGGGCGTCGTGAATCCGGAGAGAGGATATACGTCCTTCTTCGTGATGTCACGCAGCGATAGCCGACACAGAAGCGTGGGGTTCCATCCTCTTTCTTATGGCTTATTCGGTTGGCCGCTCTGGTTCTCTGGCTCAGAGTCGCCAGATGCGGAAGCAGCACGAAATTAGGGCGCTAGAGGTAGCGTACGAACCGAATAGATCGGCGATCTCATAGCACTTAGCGCAGCGCGCCTGTAGCGCCACCGTGCAGCCACCGCGGGAAGCTGCCTGGTAAACACACAGCCGCCTGGATCAGGTGGATCGGGCGGCTGATCCAGGCGGCCATGGTAAACATTGCTGCGCCGCGTTAACAAATGGTGCCGATCAGTTCAGCGGACATTTCTGACATGTGTGGCTTTTGTTATATTCTTTCTCTCTCTCTCTCTGAATTGTCTGAATATAGCGAAATCCTTATGAGCTCAGCGCATCTGGCGATCATCCTCGTCTGAGCTGCTATCTTCAAGTCAAACCACGAGATTGACTGCGAGCTGCTGTAACGACAGCGTTGACCTACCTTTCCACTTTCGCTAGCCGCCTGGTTATTGACATGGTGCATTTATCGCTTCGTAGAAGTCAATTCGCCTCACACGCGCGCAAAAACAATGCACGTATGTAAACGTAGTAATACGCGCCCGGTATTACCCCCTTCCTAAATGCACGCTCGGGTTCCTCACCGCGTTGACCTGCCGGGAGCCACGTGATTGGCTGGCTTGTGTCAGGTTATCTGTCCTCCCGGTCCGATCGCGCCGTGATTTCACTTCGAAGTCAGAGTGGTTGGGAGTGCTCTGAGTCAGAGGCTGACGCTCTGAATGAACCAACCGAAGGTAGTTCGTGTGCTCGAATCCTACCAACCGAAGGCGCAGCCACTTTTCAGAGTGCTCCAGAGCGCTAAAAAAATGCCTAACCGAGTACGCCGTTAACTATCACAACAGGTGACGTCCATAGACTCTTCGAATGGTGAATAATGCCGTCGCATAGCATTTTGTCCACTTGCTTCTCTATGGTGTCGTGTTCTCGCGTCGACACTTTTTCTGGGCTCTGATAGAGTGGCTTGGCATTCTCTCCTGTTAAGATGCGATGTTTTGCGACCAAGGTCTGTCAAATTTTTGACAAAGATTAAAAACCCCATTGTATTTCGTACCAGAGATTTAAGCTGTTTTTGTTTATCCGTCAGAAAGGCTTGCGTTAACACCTGAAGATTGTTTACAAACTTGCTTCGTCGTAGATTGTTTGGTATTCTCGGCGAGTTCGAAAGCGATGCTGGATTCCACTATGTCTTCAGTGGACGCAACCATGGTGCCTTTGCTCACGTGCTTGTATTCGTTGCTGAAGTTCTGAAGCATCACGATAGCTTTCTCTTCTCAATACTTTTTTGCAGACTAGTTGGTTCATACTTGAGAAATTGATTTACTGCACGACGTTGAAGGAAAAGAAGGGAGACAGGAAAGAGCGCAGCGTGGTGGTGGTGGTGGTGGCAGCCTCTTTCCTGTCTCCCTTGTTTTCCTTCAAGTTTGTGCAGTAAATCAATTTCTCAAGTTTTCTCTTCTCGCAGCTTGGCTATTCCTCTGGCGACACAAATCTCGAGGTTCATCAACAGGTATGGCTCACCTTCAATGACGCCTTGCATATTTGTTGATATCTGTGCACCGACAAGAACGCTGACGCTGGAGTGACGGGGAATGGGGTCTTGTTCTTCCAGCAAATGAAAGGTGTGCTTTCCTGGTGGCGTGTGCGGTGGCAGTGCTCTTTCTGTCGATATTGTTATCGACTTTGATGTAAGATTGGTGACTTCACCGTGACGTGCTAAAAAGTCTATGCCAAGAGTGATGTCTCTGAAGCAATATTGTAAGACTACAAATCTGGCGGGGGGAATCGACTCGTTAATGTAGGGTCCCGCTGTGCCGATTCCTGCCGGCGTTACTAAGTGGCCTCCAGCTGTCCGGATATCAGGGCCTTCCCACGTGGGCGTCCCTTTCTCCAACTTCGCGGTGAACGCTCCGCTTATGGCGGAGTAGTCGGCTCCGGTCTCAAGAAGAGCTGTCACATTGTGGCCATCGATAAGGACGTCGAGGTCGCTAGTTCATCTTCTCGCGTTGCAGTTAGGCCGTGGTGTCTTCTCATGAATACGTCTGCTCTTTCCGCTTTGAGCTGTGGGCCGCCGCGCCGCACCACCGCCGCCGCCTGGTTTCCTTGTGCGGCTTGGCTCCACAGCCAAAATTTTCATGGCAGGCATGCCGCCACTGCCACCGTGACATGAAGGCGGCGCGGCGCCAGCGCACCACAGTCTGTCGTTCTTTTATAATGTCACATGCTAGGTGCTCGAAGAAACGTACAAGAAGACGCGACTGTCACAATCTCAGACACAAAGAAGGACGTTTCCGCTGGCACGGAGTGCTCGTCTTCGTCCGCTTCGTTCTCTGGATCACTGTTCACTGGCACAGAACACCAGGTGGCATTACTCCTCCTCCCAAGAGAGCGTCAACCCGATGCTCAAACGAAAGTGTGCACAGCAGTGGGTCGAAGTAGGCAACATAATCAAACTATAAACAAAGTAGCACACAAAAGAAAATGCGTCCTGAGCCCGGCAATTGGAAATAAGCGGCATTCACTGTTCACATGGAGAGTTTACTGGCACACGAAGAAAATTCACGCCACTATATAAAGCATGGTTTTAGGCGGACAACGTGTACAGTCTCCGGGCATGGTAACCTGCGCTAGGATGATGGTGAGCTTCCATCTGGAACCACTTCGTAGTTCACGTCGCTCACACGTCTGAGTACTTTGTAAGGTCAAAACTACTTCCTCAAAAGTTTCCCACTGAGACCTTGCCACGTAATGGGTGTCCAAACCAAAACTGGGTCACCAGGTTCATAATTAACTTCTCGATGGTGGATGTTATACCAACGTGCATCTGCACACTTTTGAGTTCTGATGTGCACACGGGACAATTGACGTGCTTCCTCAGCGCGCTGAATGTACTCATTGATGTCGGGGACTAATTGGTCGAGCTTGTCGATGTCCTTATACAAAATCATGGCGTCTAGCATAGTTTTGACATCTCGACCATAAACGAGCCGAAATGGCGAGAAGCGTGTAGTTTCCTGCGTTGCAGTGTTGTACGCGAATGTTACGTAGGGCAGGATGTCGTCCCACGTTTTGTACTGCACATCCACGTACATTGAGATTAGGTCAGCTAGCGTTTTGTTTATCCTTTCTGATAAACCATTAATTTGAGGGTGGCATGCAGTGGTGTTTTGATTGGTTGTGTAACTCAACCTGAAGATATCATCCATGAGCTTCGCTGTGAATGATGTCGCTCGATCAGTGATGACATATGACAGGGCGCCATGCTGTGGCACAAATTAATGCATAAAGAAACTGAAAACTTTAGATGCGGTCCCTCGTGGCAACGCCTTCGTCTTAAGGTAACGCGTCAAGTAATTGGTTGCGACAATATTCCATTTGTTGCTGCAAGAAGACAAAGAAAACAGGCCTAGGAGGGCCATTTTCACTCTATCGATTGGTGTACGTGGTGGATCGATCGGTTGTAGATGGCCTGCAGGCCTTAAGGGTGGTGTCTAGCAACGTTGGCATTCACGGCATTCCTTCACGTAGCGTTTGACACAGGCAGACATTTTAGGCCAGTAGTAGAGTTGTCGCACCCGATCCATTGTTTTTGAGTAGCCCAGATGGCCGGATGTGGGCTCGTCGTAGCAAGATAATAAGACGTCATCGTGGAGGGCTTCAGTCACAAAGAGAAGATGAGACCTGTCACCAGCCCTATTTTTCATTTTGTATAAGACGTCAAGGCCCCCTATATATGCCCCTATACTCAAAGCGTCCAATGGACGTGGACTGAAGATACCGACGATATATCGACAACGACATCAACGGCTGATTGCGGAAGAGTTTCCTTAGATATTCCTGTACTGCTAGATGCTCGCGAAGTCAGCGCTTTAGTGAACACTTGTGCGGGCTATTCCATAATTAGCGAAAAAGTGGCCACCGTTCTGAAGAAAGTAACGACGCCTTGGAACCGAACGCCAATTCTTACGGCTGGTGGGCATATCGTCGCGCCACTAGGTATTTGCACGGCAAGATTGCAAGTCCGCGGTTGTACATTTGTTGCCAGTTTGAGCATTCTCCGGCAGTGCCCTTGAGATCTGATCATTTGCATGTATTTTCTCAGGGAGCATGGTGTTGTAATTGACATTCGAAGGCGTCAAGTCACTTTCGTGACCACAAACGCCACAACACCTTACGCGGACCCCAGTTATTCCCGAATATCTCTTCGCGTCTTCAACGACTATGCCACGTTACCACCCCATGCAGCTGGTGTAGTTCAGGTGACGTGGGACGGAGTGATGCACGGTGAGGCTGGAGCTTCTTGTACTGGGAAGGGATCGGTGCATAAAGTACCCCGCATCTCCACCAGTTGTCATGCGCTAGGAGCTCGAAGAAACGTACAAGGAGACGGGACTGTCAAAATCTCGGACACGAAGGACGTCTCCGCTGGCACGGGTTGCTCGTCTTCATCTTCTTCGTTCACTCGCACAGAACGGGCTCACTGTTCACTGGCACAGATCGCCAGCTGGGTGGCAATATTTATCACGACGCCGCGGCGAATGTGCTAACCCCGCGGGGCAAAGTTGCACAACTCAGCAGAATACTGAGGACCCTGACCACACCGGTTGTTGTCCCCGCTTTTACCAGACCGACAAACATCAGCGAATGTTTTCACATCATCTCAGTGGTCGGCAAGCACACTGCTGATGCTGATTTAAAAGGCCATAGTTTCAGCGTAAAACGTCATAACACCGAACATGGAGTGCAATCTGGAGCGAGTGTTTACGCGAGTAGAACTTGTTGGGATAGTTAGTAGGTCATTGCAAAAAATAATTTGAGCGCAAACATACGACCCTTTCACGCACACACACACAGCGCTGTGTGTGTTTGATGCATGTGTGTGTGCGTGTGTGTGTGTGTGTGTGTGTGTGTGAATCTGTCGTGTGTTTACGCTCAAACAGTTATTTTTTAAATGTCTATGCTGGGCGCGTTAAGCTGATTGAGCAGCGCTTTGACCACCGTGGCTTGGAATCCAGAAACCTAGCCTCCAAAAAACACATGACCACAAGCCCCAGCGTGTGTGCTTGTCCTATTTGTCTTCTTGTGTATGTGTTTTATGAACGCTGGGTTCAAACTTTCCAAGCTATATACCAACAGGCCAGACACCAGACTTTCCAACAATAATGGGAAAAATGGAAAGTAGAAGCTTCGTATCTGCTTCGGGTGGATTTCGTTCTTGGTAATCGCGGCGCTCGTTCACCGGCAAAAAACAAAGTAACATAAAGTCATTCTCGATTAGGACTTGCTTCGTTCTTACAAATATAAAGCTGATTGCACGAGCTCTGCGTGACCTCAATATTTACCCAAAACTTGGACAAATTCAACCTAACTTGAGTATTATGCACTGCTAGGAATTCTTGTCGAGATTTGGCGCTAGCCAATATTGAAAGCTGTTTTGTAATGGTGAAAATAAACAAGGGTGTTTGTAATGGTGAAAATGAACTCGGAATATTCATATTCCATTCATGGAAATAAAAATAATATATAAAACAGTAAATAATCAACAGATTTTTTTACCAATGATAGACACGTGTTCTCATGCGCAGAAAGATCACAAAGACTTGTTCTTAAGCAGCGTATCTGTCACTCCGCTGTAAAGACGATTCAGGGCAAAACATAGGAGATATTTTTGTGGCCGGGAGGCTCAGCGAATCTTTGAGGGGCGTTCACGTAGCTTCGTCATCGTTTTGCAGCCACGTTGAGTGCGTCTAGGAAAACTTAGTTATACAGTCAATAAAGTGAAACTTATGCATTTCGATCCGTAAACTTCAAATTATGTATTAATGGTGATCGGTACGTGGATCACACTTTGCCAAAACTGTCAAATTCCAACCGTAAAAATGCAACGTTGCCTACGCTTTAAAAACAAAGAAAGCGCCGGGCACTCTTTTTTGAAGAGTGTTTTCTTGTCCCATATTTCACTCTTCTTTCCAGAGTAAATCAAATCTTGTTGAGGCAGAGAACAGTGATACCACCGGACAGGTCAAAGCTCTCCTCCTCAACGTAGTAACATAACGCTGACTGAAGCAGAGTAGCATGACTCCACCTAAAAAGTAACAGTACATCTTGCGAAAAAAATTGCAGAACTTCAGCCGGAATTGGGCTGTTTGATTATTTTTGACGGATCTCCGCGCACGCGGATTGTTAGGACAGCTGAATTTGAACACTACGACAAAAAAGAAAAGTAATGTTAAAAAAGAATTAAACGGAGTGCGTTTCGAACTCGAATCCTCCAGATGTACTATATATGGCTAGCCCACCACGCTAACCACACCACACCGACAGATGGTAACTGGCCCTTTATTTTTTTATGTCATGAGTAATCTTCTTGACATCTCTGCAACTTCTTGTTTAGAGGCATATATTTGAGTGTCTCTGCACTTCACAAAACCAGCCGGGCTGAAGCTAACGTGTTTATTGTGTTTTTTTTGTACTTCCTGAGATTAGAAAGTCCACCTACACGTTTTTCACGGTAGAAACAGGAAGATTAAAAAAACGATTACGTGAACGTCTCTTACACTCACTTGCGAAGTGGTTACTCATTTATGCGTACGAAACATCGCGCTTCTGAAGTGTACATAAACAATCAGTTTTTTTTACCCCTTTGGACGTAATTTTGGTCATTCTTCTACGCCTTCTGTGACTAAAGCCACAATATTTTGCTGTGGTTGTAAGCCACATTAGCCTAACATACGGTAGTACGTTAGGCTTACGCCACCATCACCCGTGTGTGATTGTCACAGCGGAAAACTTGAATATTATTATAAGGAGAATGTCACAGCTGCGTGCGTTGAGTTCTGACCATGGCCTATTGAATGAGATAGTATTCGCTTATTTCACTACACATATTTAGAGCTACAAACGTGAATATTGAGAGTTCCAATCACCTTCTAGTGCACTGAAATTCACTGGCGCGCGCTGGAAACGCTGTTCTTTTGTTAATTGTCTCTATAATCTCAACATACAAATGCAGTGTGTTTGACTGCATATAAGTGGGGTTATTAGTTAGAGCTAGTCAATCGCGGTGTGTCGAAGTATGCAAAAGTAATCAAGGGCAGGAGTATAGTCGTGTTTTACTCGCTCATGCCTGAACAGTATATGGGTATTTCACTCTCTCAAAGAGCGTGAGAGTAGAATGCTGTTTACTCTCTCGTGTCATACGAAGTGAATATGAATTCTACTCTATGTGATGTTTTCCGAGAGCAGAATACTTTGACGAGTAAACTGGCCTTTTTACTCTTGCGCAACCCTCCCCAGTTTTTAGAGTGTAAACCAGAAGAGCTAGCATGCTCCCGTTACTTTCACGAAGATACCATTTCTTTCACCACTCCCACACACACAAACACACGCCCGCCTGTGAACACTGTAGGAAGAGTGAAGCTGCTTCGCGTAAAACCGAATGGAAACTGAGAACAACCATTGGCAGTTCGCTTACTAACGCAATTCGATCCTAACAGTGAACTTCCCATCATTCCCACCATAGTTGAACGACCGCACTACCTGATTTTCCTCAAATTTGTCGTACGAATCTGTATGAGCTTCAGCAAGTGACAGAAGCAAGCAAAAATCATCGGCCGAGCTCTCCGTACAAATGGTTAGCCAGCGAAAGCTGAAACATGTGGTCCCGGTGTTAAGCAGCGAGTTGAATCAGATTGGCACTGAAGCCTTTCGCAATTATTGGTTACATGTTAGTGCTTTTTAATGAGGTTACTCACATGGTTCGCTCGTGTACCACAGTGTTTATTTCATATTCTTCACATTGTGCCTCACATGATCACGGTCATGAAAGAATGTAGTTGGTGGGTGAATGCTTTCGTATTGCGTTAATTGCATTGGTTGTTCTCAAACGACAGGTGGTGAGAAGGTCTGGAGAGTTTTATATTTATTTTTCGTGGTAAGAGCTATCTTTCGCATATCATGGTATCATATAAATGACATTGTTTTTTGTTCTGCCTCTATATGAGTCTTTCATCATTTGCTTAAGCAGATAAATGTATCTGCGGCATTGTACGCTTTATTCCCTTGGCATTCACTCATTCATATAAATAGGCAGATAACTAAAGAAAACGAACCAAGTGTCATTATGTCTGATTCTTTGAGCAAACGGAATTGTCATATGGACGTTGCGGTGCAGCTCTCTGCCGCGCCCCTCTTAAAGACGGAGCCATTCCTGAAGGGAATTGAGCAACGCGTGCAGATTGTGCATATATCTTGGGAATATATATATATATATATATATATATATATATATATATATATATATATATATATATATATATGTGTGTGTGTGTGTGTGTGTGTGTGTGTGTGTGTGTGTGTGTGTGTGTGTGTGTGCGTGTGTGTGTGTGTGTGTGTGTGTGTGTGTGTGATTTAACAGACAATAATGCCAAGAAGAGTATAGAAGTTTTGCCAATTGTAATGTAATTGTGAAGAAAGAATAGTGGGTGAAAAAATACCTTCCCGCGGGCAGGATCCGAACCATCGACCTTCGAATAACACGTTCAATGCTCTACCACTGAGCTAAAACGACTGCTATCTCTCCAGCCGCTTTATGGGTATATGAGTAAATTTAAACGTGGGAGTGTTAGTCCGCGCCCTCTGTAGCCATGGCGACAAGTCTGGCACGCTTTTTATGAGCCTGTGCGGCGTCATGTAGCACGTGAACCTATTACGAGCTGGTAGCTGACTAACAGTCTTTCGCATACAACCTAAGGCACCAAGTCGGCAAGCACGAGACGCTCGTTGTAGAATAAGGGAAGGAAGTATATACGTAAGGGCTCATTTTTCTGTGTTTTGACACAAAATTGAGATCTAACAAACAATAATGCCAAGGAAAGTATAGGGGATTTTTATTAGACCAAATGGTATTGTAAATGAGAAGTAAGAAAGTGGGTGAAAAAATAACTGACTTGAGCAGGAACCGAACCTGCGACCTATACTGCGACCTGCGACCTTGTTGAGCGTTCTGCTGGCGTAGGCGATGACACAAACAGGGGATCCATGCTTGCGTTGAGGGAGAACTACACTGAGACCGACGCCGCTGGTGTCTGTATGGATCTCAGTTGCAGCCGTGGGATCTTAGTGGCGCAATATAGGCGGTGATGTCAGGAGACGGCGAAAAGTGGTAAATGCGTGATCACACTGGGAAGACCATGACGAGATGTCATTGGCGCTGCTTAAAGGTTGGGTCAAAGGGGCAATTAGGGAGGCAAAGTTGCGCTCAAACCGACCAAGTAGGACCATAATCCTAAGAAGCTGCGTAACTGTTTTACAGTCTTTGGTTTGGGGAATTCAGTGACAGTGCGTAGTTTGGCCGGGTCGGGAAGAACGTCGTCCTTTGACACGACGTGACCGAGAATGGTGAGCTTCCGAGCAGCGAAGTGACATTTCTTGAGATTCAGTTGGAAGTGCGCATTCTTCAGAGACATGAGGACAAGTTTCAGGCGTACAAGATGTGTTGCGAAATCGGGTGCAAAGACGACGATATCGTCGAGGTAGCAGAAGCATATGTTCCCATTCGAACCCCGCAGAACCGAGTCCATCATACACTCGAATGTGGCCAGCACAATGCAGAGCCTGAACGGCGTGACATTTAACTCATAGCCCGTACGGTGTCACGAAGGCTGTTTTTGGACGATCGGCATCTGCTAACGGCACCTGGCAATACCCCGTACGCATATCTAACGACGAAAACTACTCGAAACCTTGTAAGCAAATAAGGGCGTCATAAATCCTAGAGGATATATGTCTTTGAGGGTTATCTTATTCAAGTGCCCGTAATCAACGCAGAAGCGAGTCGTACCATCCTTCTTTTTGACTAGAACAAAAAGTGATGCCTACGGACTTCGCGAAAGTCGGACAACCTCGCGCTTGAGCATATCGTCAACCTGTTTGGTGATAACCTGACATTCGCGGAGAAAACACGGTATGGTCTCTGTCGTACTGGCGCGTTGGAGGCTGTTTCGATGCAGCGAAAAAAAACAGAGAGTTAGGTCAAAGGTAGGTTGAGCAACGTCAAAGGATTCGCGAAACTGGTAGAGAAGCAGAAGCTCAGAGCGTTCAGGTATGCGGCAGTCACTGGAACGGCAGGGGCTGATGTAGCTGGTGCCCCTTTAGTGCCTCAGCGTAAGTAAGAGGTGTGGTGACGGGGGGCTGCTGCAAGAACACCAGCATAGCCTCGGAAACCTCCTCCAGAACCACATGTCGGAGCACGGGAGCCATTGGTGGTGAGTGTCGCAGTGGCTGTTGCTGCGAGAGCTCCTGGCGTTGAGCAAAATGCAGTAGAGAAAGCTGCCTAGCCACTTCATCTCGCATGAAGTCTTTTATTTGTGCGAGAAGGATTGTCTGATTGATTGATATGTGGGGTTTAACGTCCCAAAACCACTTCATGATTATGAGAGACGCCGTAGTGGAGGGCTCCGGAAATTTCGACCACCTGGGGTTCTTTAACGTGCACCCAAATCTGAGTACACGGGCCTACAACATTTCCGCCTCCATCGAAGGATTGTCTGGTCAGTCATGACGTCCAGTGCAGTCGCTGGTTAGATTGTGAGGAATGAGCGTCGCGTCTGATCCCGTTGCCTCCACAATTCATCATAGCTCTGACACAAAGCCGCTGATTCGGCCCCAGTGCTAGGAGACTTCACGGACAAGCATCTGGAAAGCGTCATCGTCGGCGCCCTTCATAATGTGCTGTATCTTTGCACTCTCGCTCAAGGAAGCATCAATGCGCCGGCAGAGATCGATCACATTTTCTATATACATAGTGAAAGTTTCACCTGGCGCATGTGCCCGTGTGCGCAGACGTTGTTCTGCGCGTAGCTTCCGTAGGCAGGGCGACCAAAAACGGTGCATATCGCCTCCTTGATGGCGGACCAGTTCGCGAACTCGGTTTTGTGGTGCGTATACCACAGCTCGGCCACGTTGGTGAGATAAAACTGACAGTGCCCAACTTAGCAGCGTCATCCCACGTGTTGGGTTCACTCACTTTTTGATATGAAGACAGTCAGTCCTCTACATCCTGGTCTTTGGTGCCCGGAAAGATCGGGGGGTCTTGCTGGTGAACCGGGCCGGGGCAAGTAGCGTTTGCGAGAGGTACTGTTTGTTGAGCAGCGTCAACTTGCATGGTCAACGGCAGGGTGTGGGACAATAGTTTCAGGGTGTAGGCAATGTGGTTACCCAGCACGATCCACCAAATGTGAAGAGGCTCACTGGGCGAACCTAACGGGCAGGTGGAAGATTCGAGAAAGTCACAGGACGAGGAAGATGGTGGAGCTCGAGCGCCAATCTTGTGGTGCCTTACTCTGCGATGATGCTTGTTGTTCCCTGGTGTTGCCATCAATCCTTCCTTATATATATATATATATATATATATATATATATATATATATATATATATATATACTTTTTTTAATCATTTCGTCCTTCGAACCGCCTTTTATTTGCTTTGTCACCACGATATCTATTGCTTTGGGACCACTGTGGCACAAAGTAATTAGATGTGCTTCTACATGAGCCATGTTCTTGCTGAAAGTCAGATAAATACACGAGAGGGGACGTGCTGACGTTACACTCATTTGAATGCAGTGCTTCACACGAAATCTTGCACGATTGTTCATCCGCCACCGGGCAGCTATATCCGACGTTACTTGTCCTTCGGACTAAATTTGCTCTGTTATAGCGACTTCCCGTCATTTTAACGCCCGGTCACAAGTTGCTGAATGCCGACGCTCTTTCTTTGCACTTTATTTTTTAGTACTGACTATGGTCATGCTAGCCAAAGAAAAAGGTATTCACAGCTTTTCGTAACGTTGCTAGGACGGTATTGACTTCAAAAGAAGTGGAGACAGACATTGGTGGGTCCAACCCACTCCTTCCCGATGCGGCAGCGTATGCTTCCTTCCCTAGTGGAAAGCTGGCGAGGCACTTCTTTATATCGGATGCTTCTATCCTGACGATGGCGGTTTTCCAGGCCCTTATCGAATTCCTCCCAAGAAGAGCAAGGGGAAGCACTAGAAAATGAAGGCGGCTTCAACCTTCATACTCCGGAGCCACGAAACACCACCGGTGTGCTGCGCAAAACTGAAGCGGAATCCAGCAATGCAAAGCTTTGCTCAAGGATACAGTCCATATTTTCATGGCATTGATCTTTTTTTTTCATTTTTCTCAATTCGAACGACACTTTTCTTTCTTCTCCTCACTATGTAGTATACCATCGCCCTCCCCCATCCCCACCTCCCCTTGTCGCGCCACGCCGCCACCGATCCGATGAGCCCCACGCCGGTCATACTTCGCCACCGGCAATTTCGGCACGGGCGCACAGTTCTAGTTCCGATGCTTCCATGTTGCGTCATTAGGTTGTCTTCGGTTCGCGAGGTTTCAGTGTCAGGGCTAGGTCGGGATACTGTTATGTTCTGAACGTTCAGTTGGGGCGCCGTCATCGGTGGTGGAGGATCTGCAGTAGGGCGTCGTACAGCGCAACCGACCCTACATCGGTTGCTGCCACTCATTTTTCCGAAAGATGCGGGCTAGGTGACCGGCGATGGATAGGGCCAGTGTACGGCCGGTGGTGCGTTGAATTTTAACGGACGGGTGACGGGGAACGATAGGGTCGTCGTTCTCTGAATTGTGTTCCCATGATGTCATGAACAACGTCGCGAGGTTCTTTCGTTCTTTGTTTATTGGTTCAAGTTCCTACTATTACACGAAAATACACAACACTTGTTAGACCCAAAGCCACTGCCTCGTAAAGTGTCTAACGAAATATACAGTTATAGAAACAGATTGTTCAAATAAAGCAGCTATGAAAAGTACACTTCACCCTTAAAGATAAAGAAAAAGATGCAAAACGTAAAAATGATTCAAGTTGCCATTTCCGTAAGAGTGCGGTCTCAGGGCAATAGCAATACGGTGCAACATAGTGTGGATATGCATGCAACATGTTATTTCCATCTTTTACATCAAATATAAATACATAGTGGTAGATCAGAACGTCAAGTGTGATATACAATCAATATGATTGCAGGAAATGTGCATACAAGTGTAAGTGTTAGTTTTTCGAAGAAAGTACTTTTTGGCGCACAAGAAAACCTATTGCTTTTTTTTGTTTGGTACGCAATATCATTTCATATCTTGACACCTGCAAATTGTATTACTCGTTGTCTCTAAACATTCTTGGTAGGTGGAAGATTGAAATTGATTGGTGTGGCACTTCGGGTAAGGCGGGAGGAAGGTGAATATATTGATATATGAAAGGGCACACTGTTATTAAACGTTAAGACAATAAGTGCAGTAATTTGCTCTCGTAAATGAATGATTAGCATAATTTGCATTTTACAAAACAATGGCGCACTATGATCATCATGTTAACATTGTTTATAATTTGAAGTGCTCGCTTTTGTAGGTTCCGTACGGATTCCAGATATGTTTTGAGAGTCCACCCCTATAAACTATGCAACAAGATACATGACAATGAAAAAAGTGAAAAAGAACATTTGGAGAGTATTTGAAAATATTTTCCAGCGGTCAATCGCAGACTGCAACCAGACTTTTGTTTAGCGCATACCGATGTAACATAGTTTTGCCAGAATTCATAGCTATCGAATATTTTTCCCAGATATTTAAAGTGGTTTGTCTGCTCAAGCACGCAGGTCGCGGGTTCGATTCCCGGCTGCGGCGGCTGCATTTCCGATGGAGGCGGAAATGTTGTAGGCCCGTGTACTCAGATTTGGGTGCACGTTAAAGAACCCCAGGTGGTCAAAATTTCCGGAGCCCTCCACTACGGCGTCTCTCATAATCAAATGGTGGTTTTGGGAGTTAAACCCCACAAATCAATCAATCAATCAATCTGCTCAAGCACGCATTCACTTAATTCATATCACATGGCTTCGTTACTTATAAATATATAACGGGAGTGCAAGAGAGTATATTTAGTCTTCTAAGCGTTAATTTTCAACTTGCTCGCCGAAAACCACTGACAAATGTTTTTTTTTGTTCAGCATTATTTTGTGCTTTAGATCCTTGGGATTCTCGGCAGTAACCTATACCCGCCTATACCCGCTGTATCATGACTGGTGCAGTGGAACCTATAAGAGCTGCAGCCGATGCAATGAATTCCGTGCCGTCTCGGCTTTCTGTTGCCATGCTGTCTTCACCTTCGTAAGAGCGGTGACGTGGTTGCAGGTGACCATCTTCCTGCACTGCTACTTGGATGCGAAAAAAATGTCAACAGGTCCTTCGCTCGGCGCTGTCTGTTTTCGGAAGTCTCGGTTCCACTACTGGTGCGGTCATCGTTTTTTATTCTTCGGCGGTAAATAATAGCCAGATCGTCTGGAAACCAGCGCATCATGACCCGATTCTGTACCGCGATGTATTAATCCAGGAACACGCTGAGCCCTTCTAAAGCGCTCACTCGGAACAGCATGTTGTCGTGAAGTGTGCAAGGTTTGGCAACTTCTGATGAGCTCTTCACAGGAGTCAACGCAAAAATATGATTCATGCGCTCATTGATTACGCAATCTCACCATGCGTACCGATTCATGAGCGTTTAATTCGCGAGGTCGTAATTCTGCTTGGCTAGCTGGATTTCTCCGATTGACCATTCAGCTGCCAGTTACGTACGTAAGCAAATACTTAAGTTTTTCAATGCGTGATATTTCGGAGTTCGGGTAGATCATGGCGTCGTAATGATTCCAAAAGGCCTACCAGTCATGCCGGTTGTCATCGAAGGTAGGTATCTGTAGCGTGGGCAGTACAACTGATCTTTGACGTGGCCCTCTCACAAGGTGCGGAGCCGCGACCGAACTCGGAGGTTTGCGTTACTCGATCCTGATCCGGAATATTCAGCATGGATCGTGAAAGCTTGCTAATGACGTTGCAACTAGTACTTCGCGTGCGCGATGACGAAGCTGATGCTGTCGCTATAATACTGCGCCACGTGAACTTCCAAGCGGGCCCTCGGTATCCCGATCAGGACGCGCACCGAGCGCCTGCTCCAGCTCGGAGTACACAATACGTTGGAGGAGATTGCCGAAGCGCAGGAGCGGGCCCAGCTCCCGCGCCTTTCGAGCTCCCAGACCGGCAGACATATACTCCGAGAGCTCGGTTACTTTCTGGCTGAAGTGGACGAGAAGATGAGACAGGTGCCTCGTGAGATTCGTGACCTCATCACTGTGGCACCGATACCGAGGAATGTCCATCCCGAGCACAATCCTGGTAGGCGACGGGCTAGAGCTGCCACTCTTCTCAAGCAGATTCACAGTGAGGAGTACGGCGTCAGCTTTGTCGACGCGGCAGGGTACCGTGGGAGCCACGCCTTCTCCGCAGTCGTAGTCGACTCCAAACAACAAATCACCAACTGCGCAACGGTTCACACTGACGATCCGACGATTGCCGAGCAAGTGGCCATCACCCTGGGCATCCTGGAAGGTGAAAGGGAGGTCATCTATAGTGACTCTAGGTCAGCCATTCGCGCTTTCGAGCGCGGTGTAATCTCCAAGAAAGCCCTGCGCGTGCTCCAAAGTGGTGGCCGCGACGGCATCAAGCAACACGTACTGATTTGGTTTCCTGCACATGTTGGACAGGTCCAAGGCGCTCCCCCAACCTCAACGAGTCTGCCCACGAGGCCGCGCGCGCACTAAACGACCGCGCTGGTTCCGGGCAACGATTCGGAGCCAACGGAGTTGCGGAAAACAGGGATGCGCCTGTCACGTACAACGAAATAACAGAATATTTTTACCTCGCGCGGAGACTATATCCACTCCCTCATCCAAATCTTAATAGGCCACAGGTCCTTACGCTCAGACTACTGCAGACCGACACGTACCCTAACCTGAGATCCCTTTACGCTGTTTATCCTGACGTGTTTCCCAATGACGCTCACCCCGCATGTGGGGATGTATCCACACTGGCGCACATGCTCTGGGAGTGCAAGGCAATGTACACTAACCCCAACTCTACATCGGTCAAGTGGGAGGCGTCCCTACGCAGCTCCGTCCTGGCCGACCAACTTTGGGCCGTCCAGCAGGCCCGCGGAGCGGCCGATAGGCTTGGCCTAACGGTCCCGACGTGGGAGTCGCCCGCTGTGCGCTGACGCGCGCCTTGCAGGACCTCAATAAAGTTTCGCAACCAACCAACTTGAACTTCCGGGAGGTCAGGATATGTTTTCTGCAGAATATTCGTAAGCTGGGTTAAGGCTCGCGTGACGCTAGTCATGAGTGCACCACGCTTCCTCTGCAAATAGCGTGAGTTCGCCATGGCCATGATGTGAAGGCGTTTTTCCAGGTGCAGTCCCGGAACTCGCAGCACCAATGTTACAAAACTACTTGTTCCCAAGCCCTGAGAGAAAACCCGACTTTATTCTGCAGCCATGGTGAGCTATCTGTCCTGCTGTCCCTCGCGAGCTCAGACCTTTTGGCTTTCTCTCCTTCCCTCTTGGTGTCACACGTTCTAGGTGCTACATTCTAGTCCAGTTTTCACCAGTGGGTATCCAGCGGTGTGCTTGTAAGCCATTACCCAAAGAGTATTTAGGAAAGACTCTGAAAGGCCGCTTTCAAGTGTTCGCTGTGACAGCGCTTCGTGTTCTCTGCCGGCCTGGAATTTTTTTATCGAGAAGACATCGGGCGCCAGGCGTACGCGATTGTATGCTTGCACCTCACATTATTTGCCAGGCACTGAGTCATGCACTCGACGTTAATGCTTGTCCTCATCGTCCCGTTGCCTCTCGGACACTGCTGAACGCCTTCACTAGTGAATAAAGGCAGCTCAGTACACGGGGTGTAGCACACGCACAAAAATATTACAGCATATCTACGGAGTGAATAATGAGGAGTGGGGCACAGCGTCCGTAAGTCCATCAGTGCTTCTGGCCGCCCGCCCATTCATGCCCTATGAAAAAAAAACGTCCACCATAGCAAAGGGCGATTCCACCATCCACTATTTTTGTGGATTATAGTGCTGGAATTGTTGGTAGAACATGGTGTATGAAGGCATGCGGTAGAGCGGATGGTGAATGGCGTGCTCCAGCCGGCAATGCCAGAGTGCGAAGCAGCGTCAGAACTACCGCCACGAGCTGCCACTAAAGATATATTCAAAATAATTGTGTAAAAACGATTAGAAAGCACCCGTGACAAAAAAAGGTGTGATAGCGTCGAATCGAACCTGCCACCATCGGATTTCCAACTGAGCACACTAACCCCTGCGCCACGCCGCAGAGGCAACGACGGTGTTAAAGAAGTAGTCAGCTCACAAACTCACTGTTTAACTTCCGTCCTGTTTGTCCTTTACTTGATATGGACGCGATTTACACCTCCTACTAAAATTTGCACATTTGATAAACACGAACAACTGCTGCCTGTAACGACAATTGCCACTGCGACAACGGAAACAGCATTATGTTTTTGTTACAATTTCCAACCGCAAGAAAAAAGTATTCAGTGGACCGAGGAGCAAGTATAGTTTATTGGTGCTTACTACCGAGTTTATTACGTGTTTCTCGCTTCTTCCAAAGAGCATAATCTCTTCACGCTTCAAGACGCTTCTATGATTATTCGATAGATACGTCCACACAATTAATTGTGATGTTTTTCGCTCAAAACAGAACGCAGTCGTGTCAGCGCACCACTGTTGCTCTGTCGTTGGAAGCAACTACATAACGGCTTGGCCAAAGCGAATGCAGTACGCCAGAAGTATTATGCTATGATATTGGTTCAGTAAGCATACGAATTTACGAGTCTGTGTTTTCGCATAAGAGCCAGTGAAGAGCCGGCAAGTGCGACCAGCGGCTGTCGGTAAGAACAGGCGTACATTTGGTGGAAGTGCTGCAAGCGCGTCGTATCGATGTTTGTCACTTTTTGCGTGGACACTATACAAAATAAAAAAGGATTAATTCAGTGTAAATGATGCTACAGCTGTACTGTATTGTCATTTTTACTCGTAAAACTCGTGTATTCTGAAACCCAGAGTGCCTATAACACTTCTAAGGGCTCGGTCAGTAGGAGTAAACTTTGGTGGAAATCATCGTAGTAAAACGGAAGGGTGAAAGTCAAATTCGTCGGGGGTCGTCTCGACGCATGTCGAAAGTGAATGTTTATGCATATTCGCACGCACTTCGTTAACCTAAAACTACGGCTCAAGGAAGAGAGTGTGCAAGAACATCCAGAATAGCGTTTCTAGCGTTGTGACATCAAGTAACCGCCATGTTCTGCTCTAACGTTCAAAGGGG
Organism: Rhipicephalus annulatus; assembly: GCA_013436015.1. Taxonomy (NCBI): domain Eukaryota; kingdom Metazoa; phylum Arthropoda; class Arachnida; order Ixodida; family Ixodidae; genus Rhipicephalus; species Rhipicephalus annulatus. Next base: position 729,896 of record WOVY01014954.1, read on the forward strand.
CAATTGCGAATAGGAGCTCATTTATTTTTTGACAACTGCGCACCGATGTCAAACATTTATTGCCACTCTTCACAGTGACACCTCTAGTCTTTCAAATATCACAACAAAGAATCGCTTCGCGGATGTCAAACTGATGTTAGTACGTGCGCGAAATGTAAACAGATTCACGGCCGCATATTCTATGCTCCACAAAAATTGAAGCTTTGTTCAAATAAAAAATAAACGTGCTCGTAAGGGTAAAGAGAAGCGTTCGTTTTCTTTGACCATAAACATAATCTCTACGAATCCAAGAACGAAGCACTACAAATAGGTGATTTCAAATACTGTCATGTGTTTTGTCATCATGCCACAATCATCCACCAAGCTTCCGTCACGCCAACGTCATCAACCTTGCTCACCAAGCCTTCCACCAAACACGTTCTGCCTCGCCACCACCAGCCGGCATTTTTTACCCTCACCACCATTGGCTGGCCACCACCACCAACGTTTACCACCATTTTCTCCCTCCAGCCGTCATCAGCCTGCATTTTTCACCGTCACCACCAATGGCTCGCCACCACCACCACCATCTGCCATCATATTTTCTACTTTCGCCGTCATCAGACATTATTCCCTCTACAGTTTCCACCATATCCGCTAATGTTTTCTCCATATCCACTATTCTTTCCACTAAATCCACCAACGACTCCAGGATCCACCAACCCAGGATTTTTAAAGGGGTGGCTCTGTCCATCCGTGCGTTCATCCATGTGTTTTTTATGCGTCAGTTCGTGAGTCCATCAATGCGTTCGTTCATGCATCTGTCCGTGTGTCCATCTGTCCATGCGTAAGTGCATCCGTCCGTCCGTCTGCCTGTGTGTCAGTGCGTCCACCCGTCCGTTCATATATGCCTCTCTGTCTATCCGTCCATACATGCGTCCGTCCTTCTGTCTCCCTCTCTGTCTGTCCATCCGTGCGTGCTTGTGTTCATGCGTCCTAGGGCGTTTGAAAATTCAGATGGCGCGTGGGCAACACCGACGAGACGCCAAGCAAGGCAGCCGAGCGCAAGCGTTTTGAATGAGCCGGCCACTCGGCTATGTCCATGCCCCCCCAAAGATCCGCCACGCACGGTGACTATTCAGAAGACTGAGAGATGCACTCCTTCCTGACGTACCCAGGCAACACTCGTGTAGCAACCAATAGGAGAGTAGCGGTACAGTGCCATCTAGAATATCCTTACTGAACTGCAGTTTTTATTTGGATAGATGGATGGAGAGATGGGTAGTGAATGCTATGAGCGTCCCGTTTATAATGGGTTGGTGACATAAGTGCCTCCAGGTTCGCAAGAAAAAAACAAAAATCTATCTTTCTTTTTGTGTTAGCCTCATGGCTTATATTTATCGAATAAGTGGATCTTATATCAAAAGAAAAATAGTATTTGTCTTTTATCTTTCAGCCTCTCAGGCAGAAAGACCTAATTTTTTCTATCGTTCCGTTCGTTTATCTCTACTTTTCCGCCACGAATATCATAACTATTTCTCACTGGTTTTTATCGCGGAAGTTTTCAGAGTTTCATATTTTCCCTGAAACCCAAAGCCTCATAGAGTCAAACCCACACGTATACCTAGTTGGATAACACCGCATTCAATCAGAAGATGTTTCAACGTTTTTTAGCTCCACAAAAGCATGTGCATTTTTCTTCTTTACAGAATACTGCGTTATGACTATGCGTTCTAACACGACCTGACCTGGCTTCCAACAGTAAAACGCTTCTCCTTGAATTATCACAAAGCCTTCCCGCCTTCTTTCGTTCTTGCCCTTTCAGTAGTTACTGAGAGCCGGCTTCTTCTCTATCGCAGTCATTCAAGAAATTATCTCCGCCTCTCGGACTTTTTGATTAATGCTTGTTGTTGCCGTGTCGCCCACACTGCCAGCCGCATATTTACTGGTTGAGCCTCCCAGTTTTTTTTTCTTTACTTTGTGTCCACGCCCTTCCTATACAAATACCTAAATACGATTCCTGCCCACTTACAGTCCATCATTTTCCTAAACCTCTGTTCAAATCACTTTTTTCTCTCAACTTCCACTACTGCAAAGCCTGTTCATGCTATATCCCCCTTTGCAGCCTCAATTGTCGTCTTCCCGTAAGTGCCCGACGTGAGATGTCCCAAAGTCCTTTGATTTACATCTATTCCCGATTGCACCTCTGACTTCATGCGCACCCCTGAGTACCCAAATGTAAGCCCTAGAACCATACCCCTGAGGGGGATGAAGTTGTTCTAAGAGACATTGGCGTCTATTATACTGTTTGAGACATACTGGCTTCCTTTTTTCTCGTCTCTTCTTTTTTTCGGTTACACCACATGCAGGAAGAGGTTTGACTAAACGGAACTTCGACCTTAAAACATCACCGCTCAGAGGAAACCTGGGGAGGGCCATGCACTCGATGAAGGACCCGTGGTTCGTACTGGAACATGGCAATCGCTGCCAATGGGTGATGAGAGACAAAACACTCCCATTGGACAGAGAGACGCACAGGCAACTTTTATTTAGCGCATATGCTGTGAATAGTTATTGCTTCAAACGCAAAGGAGAAGGTGATTTCATGTAGTAATAATCATGGTTTATAATATACCAATACATAGTTGATGAAAGGGGTGAGGATAAAAGTCACTACACGCTTCACTAAGTTTTCACCGCCCTAACTAGATAAGGCAGTGGTGGTGGCGGCGGCAGAACACCATAGCTGACAGAAGTACAAAACATGAGCGAAATTAGGAGTTATCAAGCTTCCTAACGGTGGCACGTACAAAAAAGAGCTTACACTAACTGTGCAATACACACACACACACACACACACACACACACATATATATATATATAAATATATATATAAGAACTTGAAGGGAAGGCACGACAGGTCCGGGTATTTTCTATATTGAATTAACTTGCAGATAGCACATAAGAAAAGGATCGTATTTACTAACGTTTCGGCCGTGGCACGGCCTTCGTCATATATATATATATATATATATATATATATATATATATATATATATATATATATATTGTTGCTTGGTGAAAATAACGGAGTACAGAACGACGGTGCGACCAGAAAAACGAGGTCTGTATTAACAGAACAAAAGAGCAGCCACTTCGACTTCTTCTTTCTCAGAGGAATCGTGGGTGCTGTCCCCGCTCATCACTTCGTCGTCCTCTGTCTTCTTGCCCGGCCTTTAGCCGTGACATTAGCCTCCCATTCAAGAAAGCATCGTCCCGATGTTTTATAATCAAAACGGTTTGTACTCGTTGGAAACGCATGAGTTCATTCGGCGAAATAAGGCTTCATGCGTGCCACGTGCACAACTTCTGGAACATACCTTCGACGCCTTGAAGAGTGCGCAGTATCAGGAACAACCTCATAATTAATGTCACTGAGACGTCGCAGAACTTTATAGGAACCGAAGTACCGTCTTAACAGTTTTTCTGAGAGGCCACGGCGCCGAATAGGTGTCCATATCCAAACTTTCTCTCCTGGCTCGTAGGAGACTGGTCGGTGACGAAGGTTGTACCGTCTTGAATCGTAGTCCTGCTGGCGACTAATACGTAGGCGTGCAAGTTGTCGGGCTTCTTCGGCCAGCTGAGTGATATAATCAGCATCCGTTTCAGCGTCTTCGCACTCGTGCGGCAGCATAGCATCCAGCATAGTGGTGACTTCACGACCATGAAGAAAGCGGAATGGCGTTGTTCTTGTTGTTTTTTGATAAGCCGTGTTATAGGCGAACGTGACTTACGGCAAGATCTCATCCCAGTTTTTATGCTCCACATCGACGTACATGCAGAGCATATCCGCTAGTGTCTTGTTGAGACGTTTTGTAAGACCATTCGCTTGCGGATGATACGCCGTTGTTCGCCGGTGGGATGTGCCACTAAGTCTTAAAACTGTCTGTAATAGTTCGGCTGCGAATGCAGTTCCCCTGTCAGTTATTACCACTGATGGAGTACCATGCCTCAGCACCACATTCTCTACGAAAAATCGGGCTGCTTCGCTTGCCGTGCCCCTCTCCAAAGCCTTGGTTTCGGCGTAACGAGTGAGGTAGTCGGTGGCTACTATAATCCATCTGCGACCTGCTGATGAGGTTGTAAATGGGCCCGAAAGATCCATTCCGACTTGAGCGAATGGAGTAACAGGCACGTTAATAGGATGGAGGAAGCCTGCTGGTTTGACGGGTGGAACTTTTCTGCGCTGCAACCAAGGCACGTCCGAACATAGTGTTGAACGGTTGCCGTCAGTCGTGGCCAGTAGTATTTCTGCCTCACTCTGCACAACGTAAGCGTGTAACCCAGGTGGCCGGATGTTGGTTCATCGAGGCATGCCTGTAATACTTCGCTCCTTAGAGATGTTGGGACGACGAGTAAGTAGTCGTTTCCGTGTGGTGTGAAGTCCATCTTGTACAGGACGTCGTTGCTCAAGCAAAATGACAAAAGCCCTCTCGCAAACAGTCTAGGTACAGCTGAAGTGCGACCCTCTAAAAAACGTATTATGGGTTCTAGTTCGGGGTCGTCTCGTTGCAGCTGTGCGACAGTTGCCGTGTTTACAACTCCGACAAAGGCTGTATCATCATCTTCTGCCGTCGCAGGTTCGTATGGCGCACGAGAAAGGCAATCAGTGTCTGAATGTCGCTTCCCCGATCTGTAGACCACCGTCATGTCAAATTCTTGAAGCTTCAGGCTCCAGCGCGCCAACCGTCCTAAAGGGTCTCTTAAATTCGTCAGCCAGCAGAGGGAGTAATGGTCGCTGACAACATTAAAAGGACGACCATACAGGTGTGGGCGGAATTTTATAACCGCCCACACCACCGCAAGGCACTCTTTTTCCGTAGTGGAATAATTTTCTTCCGCACGTGAAAGAGTTCTGCTCGCGTAAGCAATTACTCGTTCGGCGCCATCCTGCCACTGCACGAGTACAGCTCCTAAGCCGACATTGCTAGCGTCGGTGTGCACTGTTGTCGGTGCGTCATCATCAAAGTGTGCGAGGACTGGTGGCTTCTGAAGGCGTTGCCGCAGCTTGTCGAATGATTTTTGCTGCTCTTCATTCCATACGAATGCGACGTCTTCTCTGGTGAGGCGAGTCAACGGCGAGGCAATGCGCGAGAAGTTCTCAATGAAGCGTCGGTAGTAATCACACAGTCCTAAAAACCGTCTGACGGCCTTTTTGTCAGTTGACGCTGGAAAATTCGTAACGGCAGCTATTTTTTCAGGGTCAGGCCGCACACCTTCACTGCTGACAAGATGCCTCAGGAACAGAAGCTCTTCGAAGCCGAAATGGCATTTTTCTGGCTTAAGTGTTAGTCCGGTGGAACAGATAGCTTGAAATACTGAGTGCAGTCACCTGACGTGTTCGTCGAATGTGGCAGAAAATACGATGACGTCATCTAAATACACTAAGCACGTCTGCCACTTGAGGCCTGATAGTACGGTGTCCATTAGCCGCTGAAACGTTGCTGGTGCTGAGCACAAGCCAAATGGAAGTACCTTAAATTCAAAAAGGCCATCAGGTGTCACGAAAGCTGTTTTCTCCTGGTCTCTTTCATCGACTTCTATCTGCCAATACCCACTCCTTAGATCCATCGACGAGAAATAACGCGCGTGCCGTAGTCGATCGAGTGAATCGTCGATACGTGGAAGTGGGTAGACGTCTTTTTTTTGTCACCTGATTCAGCTTGCGGTAATCCACGCAGAAACGTAAGGTGCCGTCTTCGTCTTTTTTCTTCACTAATACAACCGGCGAAGCCCAAGGGCTTTTCGACGGCTGAATAACGTCGTCTTCAAGCATCTGTCGCACCTGCTTTTCGATGACTTCACGTTCTCGCGGAGCTACCCGGTACGGGTTTTGCCTGATGGGTCTGGTCATGTCGTCCGTTATAATTCGATGTTTCTTCAGCGGCGTTTGACGGACCCTGGAAATTTAAGAGAAACAATCTTCAAACTTGTTAATAAGCTGCATGATACTTTGCTTCTGCGCCGGCAGCAAACTTGGGCCAATATCAACAGATAGAGGTGCAGGGGTGAGATCAGTTGAATTATCTTTTTCAAGAGTTAGGCAGTCTGTCATCTCGGCGAGCTCTTCCACGTACGCGACTGCCATGCCCCTCGTTAGATGTCGGCGTTCATAGCTGAAGTTCGTAATAAGGACGTGCGTGTGACCGCATTTTATGCTTACGACGCCTCTTGCGATAGATAAACCATGGCTGAATAGCAGTGTTGGAATTTGCTCGGCGATGTTTTCAGAATCGCTCGACGTGTCACATGTCACAGACACGAGTGCACTCGACCGCGGTGGGATGGTCACGTCGTCTTCGAAGACACGCAAAGGCTGACGTCGCTGGTCTGTACAGGGCACATCCGAAACTTGATCTGGGGCCGTCCAAAACGTAACCGATCTCTCAGAAATGTTGATCATGGCACCGTATTCACGCAAGAAGTCCATGCCCAAGATCAGGTCTTTGCAGCACTCCGGTAAAATTACGAAAAAAGCGACGAAATCTGAACTGCCGATATTAATTCGAGCTGTACATTTGCCTGTCGGCGTCACCAATTGACCCCCTGCGGTTCTAATGTTTGGTCCCGTCCATATTGTTCTTACTTTCTTTAGGTAGTCAGCGAGTTTACGGCTAATAATAGAGAAGTCCGCACCAGTATCTACCAGTGCTGTTATTGGGCGTCCGTCTATACAAATGTCTAGATTGGCGCTTACGATTTCTGTTGATGTCGGTGACGTCGTATCGTCCTTGGTATCGTGCGTCGTACGATCCGTGGTATCATTCGTCTTATCACGTCGTAGAGAAGATGTTGGGGGTGTGTTAGCATCTCGACGGACGGCAAGCTTCCCCCCAAAGGTCGCAGCTGTTAGTTTCCACGACGAGGGCTTGGAGATCTGCCCCGGACCACCGCGGAGTACCTGCGCTGCGGCGGCGAGTTCGGTGCAGGTGAAGGAGAGCGGGGTCGACGATACGGCACTTCGGGTTGCTGTGCTTGCGGGCCTGCACTGCTGTCACGGCGGTTATCGAAATAGGCACGAGGGGAGGTTTGTAGAAAGTTATGATGTCTACGGTCACGGTACGGGCAATGGCTGAAAATATGGCCGACTTCTCCGCAATGAAAGCAAAGTGGTCGACGGTCGACGGTGCGCCACAAGTCCGTCTTACGGATGAATGGTCGACTGGTGGGCATACCTTGCGACCAAGATGCAGATGTCGGCGGAGTGTACAATGGCGCCGTTTGCAGAGGCACGTTGGACTGTGGATACGGCTGCGGCGGATTGGGAGCTGGGGCCCACGGCTCGTTGTAAGGCCCTTGGCTCACGTCACGATAAGCCAGTGGTGACGAGTTGTAGGACGCTGGAGTGTGTCGACGGACAGCTGATGCGTAGCTCACAGACCGCTGGTTTGAGGGCGATTCAGGCAACGAAAATGCCTGGCAGAGTTCTTGCCGCACTACTTCTGCAACGCAAGCCATGGTATTTTCTTGCGGAGTCACAAGGAGGTTTCGGATCTCCTCCCGAACGGCCTCACGAATGAGTTCGCGCAGAGAACACTCACTACCGGCACTCAAAGCAGAGAGACTGGGAGATGTTTTGATTGGTTGGTCATGGTATCGGCACCGTTGCTGCAGTGCTCGCTCGATTGTTGTAGCCTCTTTGACAAATTCGGCTACGCTTGTTGGTGGGTTGCGTAGGAGACCAGCAAACAGCTCTTCCTTGACGCCTCTCATCAAATGTCGGAGTTTTTTACCTTCAAGCATCTCGGGGTCGGCCCGCTGTCTTCCGCAAACATGGCGACGCTCTCGTTTGGTTTCTGTAGGCGTGCCTCGATGAGCTGCAAAGCAGAATCACAGCGGTCGGTGTTTGCGAATGTCCCGAAAATTCGCTGCCGAAATTCTTCCCACGAAGACAGCGTTGACTCGTGGTTCTCGTACCACGTACGAGCGCTGTCTGCCCACAGCAAACTAGACGCGCGATAGCTTTTGTTCAGTTGGCCAGCGGTTGGCTTTGGCGACTCGCTCATACTGGGCTAACCAGTCCTCGACGTCTTCATAAACCTCACCGTGGAAAGTCTCAGGAATTAGAGGCTGATCAACAGTAAGCTGTGAAGGCCCTCCGGTAGCCATTTCTCCCGGTACGGTGGGTTGCTGGAGAAGTTCAAGCGGGATCACCTCGGGACTAAGGCCTCGCTGTCGGCGACTGTAGCGGTGGACAGGAGTATCCACTGCAGGAACGGATTGCGGTGGTGGACTCGATGTGCTAGGGCGTGGAGGTGTCCCAAGCATCAGTTGGAGAAGTCCAGCACCTCCACCAATGTCGCTAGGTGAAAATAACAGAGTACAGGACGACGGTGCGACCAGAAAAACGAGGTCTGTATTAACAGAACAAAAGAGCAGCCACTTCAACTTCTTCTTTCTCAGAGGAATCGTGGGTGCTGTCCACGCTCATCACTTCGTCGTCCTCTGTCTTCTAGCCCGGCCTTTAGCCGTGACAATATATATATATATATATATATATATATATATATATATATATATATATATATATATATATATATATTATACCTAGGGCTCGTTTTTCCGTGTTTTAACACAATATTGATGAGATATAACAGACAGTAATGCCAAGGAATGTACAGGGGAAGTTATTAGAACCATTGGAATGTAAATAAGAAGAAAGAAAAGTGGATGAAAAAATGACCAGCTGTGGCTGGTTATTTAGCGTCACACGATTAATCGTGTGACGCTATGATGTATTGGCGACGTGGCCTGGCTCATACTCCATGTTTATTCTACTCTGCACTTCTTCCTTCTCTACTTCTACCAACCATCACTTGATACGTCACATATATATATATATACATATATATATATGTGTGTGTGTGTGCGTGCGTGCGTGTGTGTGTGTGTGTGTGTGTGTGTGGAAGAAGTTCCTTGAGAATAAACATGGCGTATAAGCCAGGCCACGTCGCCCATTCATCATAGCGTCGCACGAGTCGATAAGATGAAGACCTGGAAGCCACTTCACCAGCCACGCTTCATTAACGAAGCCCTCAACATGACGCTTTGACCGTATGTGGGCTGCAAAAGCGGATCATCGATGCATGTAGTGACTAGCATCATGGCATCATCACTGGCAGACCTCGACATCCCGAAGTACACAGGATCAGCGGATGCCGGAACCGTACAGGACTGGTTCAACTTGTTTGAGCTCAATGCCGCCGCTGCATCATGGTCGCAATGGGAGATGATCATCACCTTTACCGACTACATCTCCGGTGAGGCTTTAAAACTCTACCTCAATCACATATTTCAAAATGATCAGTCATGGAAAAAGAGTGAAGAGGAAATGACCATCCGATTTCAAGAATATAAAGACGACTATGACGAAGACTCGCTTATAACCAACCATCCACAAGTAATCGCACTCGCTTGTCAATTTCACAAGCAGTCTTCAAGCTTACAAACGCCCAGCATGAATCGACCACTGCCACAACACAGAGTGGAACATCAGTACACTGACAGGCGACCAAGCGTATTTCGGGAAAACCACTACCATCTCCGGCCTCCGTTTTACATGCAAGACGGCACTTCCAAAATCATCACTTCAGCATATGACACGAGACGTTGCTCAACCATTTGATGCTATTTATTCTTCGTCTTGCATACATGGCCCGCCATTCAGTTTTACATCACGTGGCTCCTCAGGTGCTCGTAACGCTAACCGTCTGCCTCGTAAGAACACCGTGTTCACAATAGATGAACCATCGACGCATCGGGAAAATACCCAACCACGTCATGACGACTAGAAAAGGTGTTTTTCATCACAAGACCTTATTTCTACGGCTCAGCAGGCAGTGCAGTTCCGAACCTAATAATGCCACGTCACCTATAGAATCCCCAAACCGTGCTCACAGCTCCAAGAATCGAAACAATGCAGAAGTAATACATACATCAAAACTCGCACGCAGCTATTTGTCAGAAGTGTTCATACTTGACCACCTTATCGAAGCTTTTAAGAGCATGCTAGCGTTGATGGCGTATTACCAACTATGCCCGATAAGCAAGACATCATCTCACCATGCATCAGCTGTCTACAGGACGCGTCAAACCTTGAAGGAATGGAATGCCCGATTCCAGAAGGGGCGCCACTACAGCCATCTCCTGAGCAGCACCAGCAAAGCAAGCAAATCCAAGTTCACAAAACTCAGAAGACAACGAGAGAGACTGCAACAAGGGCATCGACAAACGCGAAATTCAATGGAAGTGAACTCACTAGTTGAAGAACATCGGAAAATAAGATCTCTAAATCAAAGACCAATTCAAGACCTCAGACACTTTCTCATAGAGAAAGGTCATCAGAGACACTCCCTACACCAGCTATTACACCGACTGCACCACCACAGAAAACGCCGAGAAAGACGCGAAAGCACTGCTTGCACACCGCAAGCACTCAGACACTTCGTCACAGTCTGCCAAAAAGCACGAAAGCATGAAGCACTAGGATTGCACCATTTACGACGAAAAATGCAACCCCGACGACATCCGAACTTCAAATGCTACAGGCACTCCCAACCTTGTCCGTTCCTCACAACCAAACAACGAATGTCATCACCAGTTCAGATTTCCAGGGTGTGGTTATGCCATCCAGGACACAACAGTCAAGCTCGTCCACTAGAGTCGTTATAGAAATCACCGGACTGTTCCGTCGGCCTTGAAAATTTAGTGAGATTGTGAAACGCTGACGGGACGTGAAACTGTGAATTTGGCCATTATTTTGTATAATATCTTCTTCAAATTGGTGCCTTCTTTATGGGGGAGGGAGAATCCTGTGATGTGTAAAGGCAGGTTTGGTTAGGTGAAGTACTGAGGAAGAAGTTCTTTGAGAATAAACATGGCGTATAAACCAGGCCACGTCGCCCATTCATCATGGCGTCACACACACACACACACTTATATATATATATATATATATATATATATATAAATATATATATATATATATATTAAGGAAAGAAGTGCATACCGAAGGGCTCGTTTTTTTTTGTGGTTTGCACAATACTTATGAGATCTAACAGACAATAATGCCTAGGAAAGAATAGCTTAAGATATTAGACCAAATTGTATTGCAAATATGAAAAAAGTGGGTGAAAAGATTACTTGTCATGGTCAGGATCCGAACCTGCCACCTTACTCATCATATATATATATATATATATATATATATATATATATTGGAGCACTGTACATACTCATCCTCACCACTCCTCTTTAGGTTGTGGGGCACATACTCGAGGCAATAAAAGAGAATCTTGAGGGTACTGGACGCCATCTTACACGTGGTGGAGAGTGCTGCCCGATTCCTGCGTCCTGTCACGCTCCCTGACACCCCAGCGTCTTCTAGAACACATCTCTGTAGCTCCGTCAGGCCGCCGCTTAAACGACCTGGGTTCGGTGATGTCGCAAGCCGACCAGCCCAGCGTAGCAGCTGCGCCACCGCTCCCATCGCCAAGAAACCCTTCTCACCTGGTCACCAGCCCTCAAAGCAATCCTTCGCTGTTCGCAGGGCTTCCGGGCTAAGACGTGGAAGACAGGCTCGAGGAGTATGATCGCATGATTGCCATCAAACACTGGGATGAGCCTGCGAAACTCACCCACGCTGCATTCTATTTGAGCGGCGTCGCAAAAACGTGGTTTTTAATTCACGCTACAGATTTTTTGACATGGCTTGCCTTTACACGCCAGCTCGGCCAGATTTTCACCAACCCGTCAGTGCGCTCGGATATCGCAATAAAGAGGCTTGGTGCACGTCCTAAACGCCCCGGTGAGTCGGACACTTTTTACATTGAAGATGTTCTCACCCTTTGCCGCAGCATCGACAACCATATGATGGAAAACGACCGTGTGCACCACCTGCTAAGAGGCATTGCGACTGTCGCTTTTAATGTGCTTGTGGTGCAAAATGCCCAGACCATAGACGATGTTGTAGCGACCTGTCAGCGCCTTTAGGAGCTTTAAACCACTCGGGTGCAACCTGATCTTGATATTCGAACGACGCCACCTGCTACTAGTTTTCGCGACGTCGTGAGGGAGGAACTGGCCTTGATCACAGGCACACCAGTTCCGTGTTCAGATCCCGTGCCCATGCCAAGTTATGCTCACGGTGCTGCAACGACGCCTGCGTCCCACCAAAGCCTGGCCTCGATGACTGCCACACCTGTTCTGAGTTCATATCCTGTGGCAATGCCAACTCATGCTCAGGTTGCTGCTAGGACACCTGCACCTCAGCAAAGCCCAATGCAGCTACCAGTGCTCGAATTGCATGGCTCGCTCAACTCGCTCGCACCACGACCATCTTCCCAGCCTTACAACACCTGGCTCACTACACGACCGACTTCCTTCCATTGTGGCATCCGTGGTCAGATTTCAAGGTTTTGCCGACGCCGTCAAGAAGACGAAAGAGGAAGCTACGTTGACTTTAAACGGGACGAGTTCTACCCCACTGGACCACACTATCGCCGACTGTATCAGAACAGCACACGCTGGTCGCCGTCTCCACCGAAATTTGCCTCATTTGGCAGTTCCCGTTTCTTACGTCGTCGCTCACTTTCACGGATGCGGCGTTCCTCCTCTCCCCGTCGACCTTCTACTTCGATTCAGGACCACCAACTGGAAAACTAAACAGTGCAGCTTCGGGAGGGAACGCTGCATCCTTCAAACTGCGTCAAACTCCTCCGGACCGCCCATCAAACGTTTTATTGGTGTATGTTGAAGGCATACAGACCGAGGCACTGGTAGACACAGGCGCATCAATTTACGTAATTCTTGCAGACTTTTGTGCCCGCTTGAAAAAAGTTAAGACGCCACACGATGGCCCTCCGCTTCGTTGCACAGATGGAGATTCAGCATTCAAGTGTTTGTACAGTCCGCGTTTTCATAGATGCCATCATTCAGCACATTCAGTTTCTTGTACTTTCTTTGTGCACTCACACAGTCATTTTAGAATGGGACTTCCTTTCTTCGGCATCAGCTTTCATATCGTGTCGTCAGCGAAAAATTCGTATGTCAGCTACTGTGAGTTCATCGGATGTCGATCCATACAGCTTCCATTTCGTTGCTGCCGCGGAATGTTTCATTATGCCAGGAGATGAACGAATTCTCACGATCGCTTCAGATACTACATTTAACGGTGACGTGTTCATTGCTCCATCAGTTCGCTCCAAAGCTGCGGGGCTTACCATTGCACCTGGTCTTGTGCGGTTTAACGATAGTAAGAAGTTGGTCACCGCATTGAACCCAACTTTTTCGCCACTGATGCTGCCCCAGGGCACTGCTGTGAGCTGCTTCGCTGACAGCGAACCTTTTCTTTTGGTTCCTCTTCACGCAGATTCACCGCTTTTGTCTGCTACAACTGATATCAAGGCTGCCACTGTTGCTTTAAATGCTACCATAAGTCCTCACCTCACTGCTGAGCAAAAGAGAGACCTCTTAGACCTTTTCCAAAAGCACAGCTTTCCGTTTGACGTACATTCCAAAGTTTTGGGCCACACCTCTGTTGCGGAGCACAGCATCAAAACCAAAGGCAGCTCCAATTTACACCGCCGCCCATACCGTTTGTTTTCGGCGGAACGGCAAATGATTGAGGAAAACGTCGCCGACATGCTCAAACGGGACATTATTCGACCTTCATCCAGCTCTTGGTCGTCTCCAGTGGTGTTGGTCCAGAAAAAGGATGGCTCTGTCCGCTTTTGTGTTGATTACAGAGCGCTCAATTGGATAATTAAAAAAGATGTATATCCATTACCATGCATAGACGATGCTCTGGACTCCCTACAAGGCACAGAATACTTGTCCAGCCTTAACCTCCTATCCGGGTATATGAAAATACCTATGCGCGAAGCAGACAAGGAGAAAACAGCGTTTGCAACGCCTGACGGGCTTTACAAGTTTAACGTCATGCCTTTTTGGCTTATGCAACGCTCCAGCAACATTCGAGGGCATGATAAATACTGTCTTACGTAGTCACAAGTGGAAAACCCGCTTATGTTATTTGGGCGACATCGTAATTTATTCTTCTGCTTTTTCTCAGCACTTTAAGCATTCGGACGAAGTTTTTACGTGTATTTCGAACGGTGGTCTACGGCTCAATACAAAGAAGTGCCACTTTCACAGCAGGAGCATCAAAGTATTGGGTCACCTTGACAGCAAAGATGGCGTTCGACCCTACCCTGACTAATTTGCTGCCGTAATTAGTTTCCCTTGTCCGGCCGATCAAAAACAATTGCGAAGTTTCGTGGGCGTAGCGTCTTACTTCCGCCGCTTTATCAGGCACTTTGCTGCTATTGAAGGACCGTTACACATGCTTCTAATGTCAGGAACGAGTGTGAGTGTGCTTTCCACTCCCTTAAACGTGCTTTAACATAAGACCCCGTCCTCCATCACTTCGATGAGAGTGCGCCCATTTTCCTGCACAGAGATGCCAGCGGCCACAGAATCGGTGCTGTCACCTCCAGCGCGATGACACTTCACGTGAGCGAGTAGCTGCGCATGCCAGCCGCACACTAACACCTGCCGAGCAGAACTACTCAATAAAAGAGCAGGAATGTCTTGCTGTTGTTCGGGCGATCCCAGAAATTTCGACCTTATCTGTATGGACGCCACTTCACTGTGATTACCGACCACCATGCCCTACGCTGGTTGTCTTCGCTGAAGAATTTGTCTGAGCGTCTCGGTCACTGGATACTCCGTTTGCAAGAGTACACTTTTGACGTGTACAGGTCTGGCAAACAGCATCAGGATGCCGACGCTCTCTCTCGCTGCCCCCTGCATCTTTCATCTCCAACCACGCATGCTTGAAGACCCTCAGGTGATCAAGCGGCTTCCTCTGCACTCACGTTTTCACTCCTGGTAGTTGCCGGGCCACTACCTTTGAACAGAAGCGCTCAGTTTGCCGTGTGCTAACGTGACGACCCATACTGTAACCGCTAAATTGGGTACTTGAATGACTCGCCTTCACCACCTAATGCCAGACTACGTCTTCAGCTACTGGAGTTCAAGCTAGACAACAATGTCCTGCAGCGCTATACTTAAAATTCGGATGGGCATCGGTGGGTGCCAGTACTTCCCCGTTCACTGCAAAAGCAAGTTCTCGAAGCACTGCAAGACGACCCATTAGCCTGACACTTAGGATTTCAGAAGACCTACAACCACGTTAGGAGCTGTTTGTTCTGACCTGGTCTTTCTACCTTTGTGGCTAATGATGTCGCTTCGTGTGCACTTTGTCAACGCCTGAAATGACCAACTTCTGCTCCGGTTGGATTATTACAACCAATTTCATGTCCCGATACACGTTTTGTCGTTGTCGGAATAGACCTCGTCGAAACACTTCAAGTAACGCCAGCGGGCCACCGCTGGATCGTCACAGCCGTCGACCACCTCACACGATACGCGGAGACCGCTCCTCTACGCACTATCTCCGCCTCAGCCGTTGCCGTTTTTCTTAGAAGCCATTGTTTCGCGTCATGGTGCACCTAGCACGTTGTTGAGTGACCGGGGCAAGGCCTTCATGTCGACAATTCTTGACGAAGTTCTGAAAACTTGTGACACAGTTCATAAGACCACATCCGCTACCACCCTCAGACAAATGGCCTGACAGAGTGATTCCGTCTGACTCTAAACGATTTGATATCCATGTACATCGGAATGAAGCATCATAACTGGGACAAAATCTTGCCGTTCGTAAGGTTTAAACACAACACCGCTGTTCATCGAACCTCCGGGTATTCACCTTTTTTTCTTATATATATATATAATATATATATATTATATAATATATAATATATATATATATACATATATATATATATATATATATACATATATATATATATATATATATGTATGCAAGAAAGAAATGACGAAAGTTTCGCGGAAGCGTCTTTACATAACGTTTTTAGCTGAAGGACCAGCCTTCGTCAGAGTAACCGCACTCTGACGAAGGCTGGTCCATCAGTAGAAAACGTTATGTAAAGACGCTTCCGTGAAAGTTTCGTCATGTCTTTTACTTTCTTGCATACAATACGTCGGGTCCAGAGTGAATTGCGTTCAATATATATATATATATATATATATATAATTATATATATATATATATATTGTCAGGAATCCTGACGAAGGCCGTGCCACGGCCGAAACGTAGAGTAAACAATTATCAAATTTTCGTAAGTGTGCTCCTTTATCCTTAACTATATATATATATATATATTAAAGTAGATGCGCTTTCACATAACTGTTTATTGTGCGGACGCTTCGACGGGAACCCCGTCTTTTTCAAGGCATAATACGGGGTTCCCGTCAGGGTTCCCTCCAAAAAGACGGGGTTCCCGTCGAAACGTTGGCACAATAAACATGTTATGTGAAAGCGCATCTACTTTCATATTTATAACCTTGCGGCAACCGAAGTTATTCTTCTGCATATATATATATATATATATATATATATATATATATATATATATTATATATATATATATATCGTATGGTCGCCCAATTGATGTCGTCACCGACCATCACGCACTATGCTGGTTGTCGTCATTGAAAGATCCATCAGGCCGTCTCGCCCGGTGGGCACTTCACCTGCAAGACTACGACATTCGCGTGCGGTACCGCAACGGAAGGCAAAAAGCTGACGCCGACGCCTTATCGTGCTCTCCCTTGCCTGACGACAATGCCCTCAACTCAGCGTCTCACCTTGCCATTTTTTTCATTAGCATTCATACCACTGCTACTGAACAGTGCAAGGGTCAATGAATCGCCTCACTGATAGACTTGCTGACTGATTCATCCACTCCATGCACTTGCGCATTGCGTCGTCAAGCCCACCATTTCGCCGTTCGCAACGACCTCCTCCACCGACTTTATTACAAGGGTGACGGCCGCCGGTGGCTACTAGTCATACCTCGCAGTCTGCACTGTGACATATGCGAATTATTTCAGTCTGATCCGTAACGTGCGCACTTCGGGGTACTACCACATTACCACCGCATTCGCCAATAATACTTTCGGTGCGGCGTGTACCACTACGTGCAGAAATTCGTTCACATTTGCATAGATTGTCAGCACCGCAAAGCTTCAACGCACCTGTCACCGGTAGGTCTGCAACCTCTACCTTGTCTTGTCAGGTCGTTTGGGCGCGTTGGCGTCAATCTGTATGGGCCGCTTCCACTAAAGTCGGCTGGTAACCGCTCGGCCATTGTCGCTGGGGACCACCTCACGCAATACGCCGAAACGGCCGCTCTCCCCGCGGCT
Organism: Rhipicephalus annulatus; assembly: GCA_013436015.1. NCBI lineage: Eukaryota > Metazoa > Arthropoda > Arachnida > Ixodida > Ixodidae > Rhipicephalus > Rhipicephalus annulatus. The sequence goes on from WOVY01014954.1 coordinate 747,224, forward strand.
ACAGCGAGCGATGTGGCTTCCTTCCCGCTCCAACAATTTATTCTGCGACACGGTCCACCCCAGGAACTGCTCAGTGAGTGAGGTCGCGTCTTCCTGTCTGAAGTCGTTGAAGGCATTCATAAATAGTGCAATGTTGTTCACCGCAAAACTGCTGCTTACCACCCGCAGATGAATGGCCTCACTGAACGCTTCAACCATAGGTTCGGCGACATGCTCTCCAAGTACGTCGCCACCGATCACACAAATTGGGATGCCATTCTGCCTTTCGTCACCTACGCTTATAACACCACCCCTCAGAGCTCTACTGGCTTTTCATCTTTCTCTTTATTATATGGAAGGAACCCGTCGGACACCATCGACACGATACTTCCGTACAAGCCAGATCCGTCAGAGTGGGTGCCTATTTCTGTTACAGTCAAGCTTGCTGAAGAGTGTTGAAAGCTTGCAAAGACCTTTGCTGTGCATGATCTTGAGCGCAAAAAAAAAACATTCGCGCGGACGCCAGCACTACTGCGCCCACGTTCCTCCCTGGAACGCTCGTCTGGCTTTCGATCCCTACCACTGACTGGCCTAATACGAAGACCCCTACCATGTCGTCGAACGCACTTTCCCTGTAAACTACTTGATTGAAACCATCGAAGCATCTTCGGACATGCGCCGTCGAGGGCGCGACATTGTTAACGTGGGGCGCCTCAAGGCCTACCAGGACCTGCTCATAGTAACCAGCTGTTAGATAGCCAGGTGGCTCCCTTTTTGTACCCGTGATAGTTGTAAAAAAGCCTTTCAACAATAAGTCGTCCTGTCCAGCGCGTTCTAGTGGGTCACCCTTTTCATAAATAGAAGAGCAGCTTGTGCAGAGAGTCGGTCTCCGCATTGACTGTCGCTTTTGTGAATCATCGCCGAGTGTCCGCCAATAAACGTCTTGACAATATATATATATACATATATATATATATATATATATATATATTGTATTTGGGAAGAGGGAGAGAGATAGTATCTATTCGGAGCACCTACAAGATCACTACGACGAAGAACTGAACTCGAGACAGTGACTGATGCCCTTGAACCAGGCAGTTGGTTTTCGTCAATAAACCCCCTAATAATTTAATGGAAATGCTGAGTAGTCGTCGAAGCTGGAACTACGAACTCGCACCTTGCCTCCAGTGCCAGCAATGCCGGAAGAACCCTCCACCCAAGGTACCTCGCAATTTCCCCTTCCTCTACATGTGTCGGTGTGTGGCCACTGCGTCCCCCGCCGATCTTCAGCTGCACTGACAACTGAGATGTAGAGGAGTGGCTGGCTACTTACCATAAGTTGAATGCCGCGAACAAGTGGAACGATACGGCTAAGCTGACCTACGTAAGCTTTTACTTATCCGGCATCGCTAGTTTTTGGTTGCGCAATCACGAAGCCAACATTGCCAGCTGGGATTCATTCAAGACCTCCTTTTTGCAAGTGTTCTATGGCCCTGCTGTGCGAAAACACCGCGCAGAACAACGACTTCGTGAGCGCGCTCAACTGCCAGGAAAGACCTTTACCAGCTACATTGAAGACGTTGTTGACTTGTGCAAGCGAGCAAACCTGACGATGCTTGAAGCCGACAAAGTCAAACAAATCCTCAAAGGCATGTGCAATCACACATTTCACATGTTGTTAGCTAAGGACCCACAAACCATAGCCAATCTCTTCAGTTTCTGCCAGTGTTTTGACGAATTGCGCAAGCAATGCACCCAAACACGGCACTCTCTGGAACAACGTGACTTGACGCGGCCTTGACTCTCGGTGTCCAGAACGACATATTGGCTCGCATAAAGCAGTTCGTGCGTGAGGAGGTCGCCCGGCAGCTCTCCATTTTATTGAGCACGCCCAAGCCAGCACAAATGCATCATCTCGCCCCAGATCATCTGGCCCCGGCCATAAGGCATGTCATAGAAGATGAGGTAGCGGACGCTTTGCCTTTCGCTCGTTCACCACCTCTGGAGGCCGCGCCCTTGACGTATGCGCAAGTCGTTGCAGCCAGCGCACCTCTACAGCCTACTTATCCTTCCTCACCGGTCCCTGTTCGGTCATCACTCGTTCCGTTCAGCCGGCCGATTGCGGTGTTTCGGAATCCATGGCGCACCGCAGACAAGCGCCCGATTTGTCATTCTTGCGGTTACGCAGGACATGTGGCTCGCTTGTGCCGCCGCCGCTCTCTCGTTCACAACGACGCCATACAAAGATCATCGCACGACTCTCAGCGCTTTAACAACACTGCGAAGCAACAAGGATCCTCTTCACCCGACCACCCTTCCTCAGTCAATCGCCGATCTCCATCTCTCCGACGTCACTCCCTGTCAGCTATGCGCCGTCGACCAGGCCCTTCAGACGCGGAAAATTAGATGCCGCAAATACAGAGGCATGAACTGCGTCGTCGTTGAAAGAATCAAGTCCACGCCTTTCTCCAACAAACCTCATTGACGTTTTTGTGGATGGTTACCGTACCCTTGCGCTTCTGGACACTGGTGCTGCCGTTTCAGTAATTGATTTTAAACTTCGCTGCCTGCTTCGGAAGGTTACCATGACGCCAAAGGGATCGTCCCTCCGTATCGCCAGCGCTCACCATATTCGACCATCAGCTGCCTGTACCGCCCGCGTTCTCATCCAAGATGTTTTGTATACCGTTGAATTTTTCGTGCTACAGGCGTGTTTCCATCATGTGATCCTCGGCTGGGATTTTCTGTCTCGTAATCATGCGGTTATCGACTGTGCTCGTGCTGAAGTGGCCTTCTCTGAGTTGTGTGCCTCATCTCTGCAACTTCCGTTGAACAAGGTGTTTGTCGCTGACGACATCGACATACCAACGAGTAGCGCAGCCCTTCTTCTCGTGTCTTGTGCCAATGTGTCTAAGCCTGCAGTGTTGTTTATGCCTTACCTAACATTCAAAAGTCGCAAGAGCCTCGCGTTGCCGTTTGCAGTTCTAGATATTTTGGCGGGCACTACCAATTTGTCACAAATCCCTTGCCTTCTCTCACAACCTTGCGTCGCGGAGAATGTATTGGAACATTCCAAGACTTAGACGCTTCCTCCATCTTCGGCCTTGGCGGTGAAAGTGATTTGCAGCTTAATGCACTGACGCCATTTGCCTGTCCACCTGTTCACAAAAACGATAGCTTGTTTGGACCCTCAATTGATGAAGAACTTGAAGAACCACACCGGGAAAAGCTTCTAGAACGTCTTCACCAGTTTCGCGGCTCGTTCGATTGTCATCAGACGTCCTTGGGCCGAATGCACACTGTTCTCCGCCACAATAACACCGGCTCCCAAGCACCTCTGCGACAGCGTCCCTATCGTGTATCTCCCGTTGAGCGTCGTGTGATCACTGAGCAAGTGGCCGAAATGCTTCAACGTGGCGTCATTCGGCCATCCAGCAATCCCTGATCTTCACCTGTGGTAATTGTGAGGAAAAAAGACGGCTCGATTCGCTTTTGCGCCTATTACAGCCATTTAAACAAAGTCACGCCTAAAGACGTATACCCTTTGCCGCGCATCGATGATGCCCTGGACTGCTTGTAAGGCACTGAAGTCTTCTCATCACTAGACCTATGGTCCAGTTATTGGCAGGTCCTCATGGCCGCATCAGATCATCCAAAAACTGCTTATGTGACCCTCGTTGGGCTATACGAATTTAAAGTAATGCCCCTCAGCCTTTGTAATGCGCCAGCTACATTCGAAAGATTGATGAATAGCGTCTTGCGTGGATAAAATCAAAGACATGCTTATGTTACTTGGATGATGTTGTTTTCTCCTCTAATTTCGACAGCCATCTCTATCGTGTCAGCGAAGTCTTCAGCTGCCTCACCAGCGCAGGCCTCAAACTAAACATCACGAAGTGCCTTTTTGGAGATCGGAAGCTCACAATACTTGGCCACGTTGTCTCAAACCTTCGCGTTCTCCCAGACTAAGAGCAGCTTCGTCCTGTCGCTGAGTTCCCGAAGCCTACGACCCTGAAAGCCCTTCTTAGCTTCGTCAGACTGTGCTCGCTTTGTGAAGAACTTTGCTTTGATAATCGCACCACTGACACAGCTGATCATTGGCGATGGACACCTCTCTGATTGTTCGCTAGCAAGCGATGATGCTTTTGCCACATTACGCCATCTCCTTACTTCACCACCTATTTTATGCCACTTCGACCCTACTGCTCCAACCGAGGTGCACACAGATGCCAGTCGCATGGGACTTGGTGCTATCCTTGCACAACGCAAGCCTGGCTTCTCGGAGTATGAAGTTGCGTATGCCAGCCACAGTCTAACCAAGGCCGAGCACAAACACTTGGTTTACGAAAAGGAATATTTTGCCATTGTTTTCGCATTTTAATAAAATCGTCTTTACTTATATGGACGCCCATTTGATGTAGTTACAGACCACCATTCACTTTGTTGGCTGGATTCATTAAAGGATCCTTCGGGCCGGCTTGAACGTTGGGCGCTACGTTTACAGGAATTCGATATTCACGTCATTTACCACTCAGGTCGCCAGCATACCGAAACAGATGCTTTTTCTCGTTCACCTATTCCTTCAGCCATTGCACCTGTTTCCTGTGCCGAAGCTACCATCGACAGTATCGATACCGCTCACATGCCTTCTGAACAACGCAAGGACCCTTGGATAGCCTCACTGATCGACGTTCTCTCCTCGCCTTCGGTGACACCACGCCAGCGTCTACCTCGTGCACTACGTCGGCCAATTCCCCATTATGCGATACGAGATGCCAGGTTGTATCGTCGCAACTATCAGCCGGATGGAAGGAAATGGCTTCTTGTTATACCTCGCCATTTGCTTTTCAACATGTGCGCGTATTTCCAGGCCGACCCTCAAAACGCGCACGCTGGCGTTTTGAAAACTTACTAACCGCTTAGCCATTTTATCTGGCGTGGAATGTACTCGTACGTTCGCAAATATATACGCTCATGCCCTGAGTGTCAGCGACAGAAAACAACTTGTCATGCCTCTGGCGAATTACAACCATTGCCCTGTCCAGCTCGGCCGTTTGATAGAATCGGCATCGACCTTTACGGCCCACTAACCTGTACTCCAGCTGGAAACGCTGGATTATTGTGGCCGTTCACCCCTAACCCGCTACGCTGAAACCGCCGCTTTGCCAGCCGCTGCTGCTTGTGATGTCGCCTTGTTCATGTTGGGTAGCTTTGCCTTTCACCATGGCGCGCCACGTGAGCTGCTTAGTGACCGTGGGCGTGCGTTTCTATCGCAATTCGTCCAAGAGCTTCTCAGTGAGTGCAATATTATCCATCGCACCACTACAAGCTACCACCCACCAAAAAAGGGTTGACGGAGCGCTTTAACCGCACTCTCCGTGATATGATCTTTATGTACATATCCCCCGACCATTCTAATTAGGACTTGGTGCAACCTTTCGTGACGTATGCGTACAATACGGCCACGCAAGCAATTACTAGGTTTTCCCCTTTTTCATACAGTACGGACGTGGCCCTCTTCTACGCTTGACAAGTTACTTTATTACAGCCCAGACGCTTAAAAATACCGCCCAGCCTCCGAACATGTTCAGTGTGCCGAAGAGTGCCGCCAATTAGCGCGTTCATTTACGGCAGTCGCACAAGGTCTCCAAAAAGAACGACTTGACCAAGACAAGCCTGCTCTTAGCTTCCCCGTAGGCTCATTTGTATGGCTTCTGGTTCCATTCCAGTTTCCGGACTCTCCCGAAACTTTGCACCTGAGTACAATGGTCCATACCGCATAGTTCAATGCACGTCACCTGTCAACTACATCGTCGAACCAGTGACACCTGCCGATGACAGACGATGCCGTGGTCGTGAGACAGTCCACATCAGCCGCTTGAAACCTTACTATAACCCCCTTGAACTTGCTTCGCCTTAAGTCGCAAGGAAGGATCCTCTTCACCACCGAGGCAAAAATACTGAGGAAGAGGGAGAGAGACACTATCTAGTCGGAGCACCTAGAAGATAACTACGACGAAGATCTGAGCTCGTGATAGTGACTGACGCCCTTTGAACCAGGCAGTTGGTTTTAGTCAATAAACCCCCTTATAGTATACATATATTTTTGTCTGTCTGACCTCAATATATATATATATATATATATATATATATATATATATATATATATATATATATATATATTATAAAGGAGATTTATTAAGCAGAAAGGTTGATGCTTAGTAGGCTTGGAAGGCGATGCACCAGCTGCAATTTCCGAGCTCGAGCCAATGCTGCACACTCGATGCTGCTGCCTCTGCGCCGGAGTACTTCCTCTTCTTTACAATGGCCCCACGGAGAAAAAAGGAGTAATCCTGGCGACTTAGTCCTGTGCAGGTGGCGTTGAACCATGGTACTGCTTGAGCCTCTGGACGTGCACAACCTCGCGGTTGCGACGTCGCAAGTCTGATGGTGCCGTAAGAGGCTCAATGAGGTAGTTTACTGGCGAAGTTTGTTCGAGAATACGATATGGCCCATCGTACTTTGGCAGAAGTTTGGAAGAGAGCCCAGGTGTGCGATGCGGCACTGACAGCCATACAAGAGCACCCGGAAGAAAAACGGGAGTTCAGGTCTGGGCATCATGAATTGCTTTTTGCCTGTTTTGGTCATCGCAGGTAAAGCGACGAGATAACTGGCGGCATTCTTCTGCGTGTCTGGCGGCGTTTAAGATCGGTAGCCACTCGGACGCGTCCGGTTGATAGGGCAAATTGGTGTCAACGGTGTGGGAGGGGTGACGGCCGTAGAGGAGGTAAAAAAGGGAGAAGCCTGTTGTCGCTTGCGTTGCCGTATTAGAGGCGTATATAATGAATGGGAGGACTAAGTCCCAGTTAGAGTGGTCAGGCGTCACATACATAGATAGCATGTCAACGAGAGCACGAATAAAGCGCTCGGTAGCCCCATTGGTTTGAGGGTGGTAAGTGGTACATGTGCGATGTACAATAGCACACTCAGCGAGCAATTTTCAATGACCTCGGACAAGAAGGCGCGGCCGCGGTCACTGAGGAGCTCTTGAAGCCTCCATGACGCAACGCAAAATGACGCAGTAGGAAAGTGGCAACCTCCTATGCTGTAGCCGTTTTAAGAGCAGCGGTCTCAGCATAGCGCGTTAGGCGGTCGATAGCAACTATTATCCACCTGTTGCCAGTCGGAGTCAATGGAAGTGGCCCATAAATATCTATTCCAAGCCGTTCGAAGGGTCGGGAAGGGCATGGTAATGGCTGCAGTTCACCAGCGGAGGCGTATGGTGGAGTTTTTCGGCGCTGACATTCGGCACAAGAGCGGACGAAGTTGCGGACGAAGGTATACATACCACGCCAGTAGTTGCGATGTCGAAGCCTTTCGTAGGTCTTGAAGACTCCTGCGTGGCCACATTGTGGGTCAGCGTGGAAAGAGGAAGAAATCTGCGACCTCAGGGTTCGTGGAACGACGAGCAGCCACTTGCGTCCCTCTGGTGCGTAGTTGCGTCGATAGGGAAGCGTGTCACGTATCGAAAAAAGTGGAACTTGGCCCCGAAGCTTTCGCGTCTTTGGGAGTTCAGAAGTGTCGGAGAGATGATTGAGGAGAGACGCAGTCCACGGGTCATTGCGTTGTTCGATAGCAATGGTGTCAAAGTCAAGCTATGACAATGTGGAATCGCAAGCGGAGTCAGCTGTGGCATTGTGGGACAGGGGGGAACGCGAAAGGGCGTCGGCATCAGCATGCTTCCGTCCTGACCGATAAATCATGCGTATGTCGTAATCTTGAATTTTCAACGCCCAGCGAGCGAGGCGGCCAGATGGGTCTTTCAAAGCCGAAAGCCAGCATAGCGCGTGGTGGTCAGTCACGACGTCAAAAAACGACCATATAGATATAGGCGAAACTTTCCAAGGGCCCACACAATGGCCAAGCACTCCTTTTCTGTGACGATGTAGTTGCTCTCAGCCTTTGTAAGTGTGCAACTAGCGTATACCACGACGTATTCCTGATGTTACGGTTTACGCTGCGCGAGCACAGCATCCAGCCCTACACCACTGGCGTCGGTGTGGATTTCAGTTGGAGCTTCAGGATCGAAATGGCGTAGAATGGGTGGCGTCGTGAGAAGCCATCGCAAGGTGGTGAAAGACTCGTCGCAGGCAGGGAACCACGATAAGAGGTCTTTACAGCTGTTGAGAAGTTGCGTGAGAAGTGATATCATAAACGCGAAGTTTCGGACGAATTGCCGGAAATACGAACACAAGCCAATGACACATCGAAGTTCTTTGATGGTGGCAGGTTTAGGAAACGCCGTAACAGCTCGCATTTTTCGCGATCCGGGAGGTTGCCTTCCTTGGAAACAACGTGGCCCAAAATGTTCAGTTGACGCATGGCAAATCGACATTTTTTGAGGTTTAAATGCAAACCGGCGTTAGTTAAGCAAGTAAGGACGTGCTGAAGGCGACGTAAGTGTGTGTCAAAGTTAGGGGCGAAGACCACGATATCATTGAGGTAACACACGCATATCTTCCATTTTAGCCCACGCAGGATGTTGTCCATCATTCGTTCGAACGTTGCAGGTGCATTGCAAAGTCCGAAGGGTATGACGGTGAAATCATATAAACCGTCCGGCGTGACAAAAGCGGTTTTGGGGCGATCGGCCATAGGCACAAGCCATTAGCCTGACCGCAAGTCTAACGAGGAAAAGAACTCGGCACCCTGCAAACTGTCCAAAGCATCGTCAATGCGCGGTAGCGGATAGACATCCTTCAGCGTGATCTCGTTCAATCGCCGGAAATCGACACAGAAACTAATAGAACCGTCTTTCTTTTTGCCGAGAACCACCGGAGACGCCCATGGGCTCTGTGAAGGTCGAATGACGCCTCTGCGAAGCATGTCGTCTACTTGATCAGCAATGACGCGGCGTTCTGTAGCGGACACGTGATATGGTCGTTGTCGCAGCGGTGAGTAGGACCCATTGTCGATGTGGTGTTCTACTGCTAAGGCCCGGCCGAGAGATGGTTGTTCAACGTCGAAAGAATGGCGGTAGCTGTCAAGAATGGTGAGGAGTTGTGAACGCTGCGAAGATGTCAAATCTGCAGCGAGGAATGGTTGAAATATGTTTGCCGACGTTGAGTCCAGCGCTGAGACGACAGCCAGTTCACAGATGGAGGTAGAAGGCACCTCATCGGGGACGGATATAATTCTGGAAGAACTGATTGTCTCGACGTGGCCAAGGCACTCGTGACAAAGTAGGGATAAAGACGACGACTCATGATTATAAATTGGCATTGTCGTGGACCCTTCTACAAGATCGAGAGCAGCAAAAGGCAGGGGGAGGGCTCTTCGGGCGACGAATATTGCAGATGGTGTGAAGAAGACCGTGCCGTCGGATATGGCGCTGCATGAAACTGGCACGAACGCAAAAGAGCATGGAGGGATGTAGGTGTCATCGCTAATGACAAGTTTAGCGGCAGACTGGGTGTCGACGGACGCTTGGTCATCCAGCGAGCAAAATTCAACCTCAGCCCTAGCACAGTCAATTACGGCGTTATGACGCGACAAAAAGTCCCATCCCAAAATAATATTATGGGAGCACGATGAAAGAACCATGAACTCTATCGTATACAGAACGTTCTGAATTGTCACGCGGGCTGTACATACTGCGGTCGGTTGAAGAGGTTGAGCACTGGTTGTGCGAAGCGATAATCCGGAGAAAGGCGTCGTAACCTTATGAATTGAGCGGCAAAATCCAGCGTCTATAACAGAAACAGCTGCACCGGTATCTACAAGAGCGAATTTAGGGAGATTTTCGACGAAAACATCAATAACATTGGTAGGTCACAAACGAGGTCTTGGGCAAACCGAAACTTGTGCAGTTCTTGCCTCAGGAACAGCGTCGTCTAGTTTTCCTCCTCGTTAGGCGCGGGCCGTCGACGCATAGGAGAAGGCGAGCGGCGGCGTGGAGAGGGCGAGCAAAGACGTCCCGACCGAGGGCGGTGGTCGTCCTGGTAGCGGGCTGGCATTGGAGTGGAGGAACCGTATCACGCGTTGGAGTCAAGCGGGAAGAAAGGCTCACGGTGGTTTTCATTGGTGATATGCGTCCGGCGGCGGCAATACCTTGCGACGTGTTCGGGGTATCGACAAGCATAACATATCGGGCGATTGTCGAGGGTGCGCCACGGGTTGGCGGTGTTAGTGCTGGTCCAGTGAACTGGTGCTGGGGGATAGCTCGCGCAAGGCTGGAACGGAGGCGAAGGCACCTTGCGAGTTGGCATGGCTGCCGCCGCGGCGTAGGTGAGAGGAGCAGCCACAAGATTAGGCTCGCGAGCAGCTGGTAAGGCCTCGGCGACCTCGCCTTGAATGACGTCACGTAGAGACGATGGTAAAGTTGTGGCAGCTTCTAGTGTGAAAGGCACTAAGGAAAGCTGTCGTGCAACTTATTTGCGGACAAATGCTTTTATTTTGGCTATTAGTGACGCTTGGTCATGACCACTGATCACACTTGACAGCGATGCCAAATTGTGCGCTGGAGGACGTCTTGTCAGAGCTCACTGCTTCCGCAATTCATCGTAGCTTTGGCAGAGGCTAATTACGTCGTTAACAGTGGTCGGGCTTTTCGCCAAGGGCATTTGAAAAGCGTCGTCGTCAATTCCTTTGAGGATGTGCTTACATTTTTCAGCTTCCGTCATTTCGGCGTTCACGCGTCTGCACAAATCGACGACGTCTTCTATGTAACTTGTGAAGGTTTCACCCGTTTCTTGTGCGCGTGTGCGCAAACGTTGCTTGGCACGAAGTTTTCAGACGCCTGGTCGATCGAAGACTGATACAATCGACGTTTTAAATTGCAGCCACGTTCGGACGTCTGCCTCGTGGTTTCTAAGCCAAAGGCTGGCTACACTCACGAGGTAGAACGAAACGCGTGTCAACTTATCCGCGTCCGTCGATCTGTTTAAAGCGCTCACCCGTTCGAAAGTCGAGAGCCAATCTTCAACGTCGTTGCCAGCTGTTCCACTGAAGATTGGAGGCTCCTGCTGAGGAACACTGCCTGGACAGGTGGCCGGAAGAGATGGAAGCGTCTGCTGATCGGCGTCCGGCATAGCAGAAGGAAGCCGTCGAGAACGGAGTTCCAGGATGGTAGCGGGAAGGTGTAAGGGACGGTACCCGGCACGGGAGATTTATTAAGCAGAAGGGTTGATGCTTGGAAGGTTTGGAAGGCGATGCACAAGCCACAATTTCCGAGCTCGAGCCACTGCTGCACACTCGATGCTGCTGCCTCTGCGCTGGAGTACTTCCTCTTCTTTACAATATATATATATATATATTGTAAGATGGCGTCCAGTACCCTCACGACTCTTCTTTATTGTCTCGAGTATGTGCCCCACAACCTAAACTGGAGTGGTGATGATGAGTATGTACAGATGAAAAGATGTAACGAGTAATGATGCTCACACTTATTTTCCCCGCGCACTTGATCCGCCGACACGACCGAGACTTAGGCGGGAAAGGTACGGCGAACAAAAGGTTTAAGGCGTGAAACGCGAACTATCTCGGATGCACGGTAACGACGGTACGAGGAACCCTCGACGGGAGTGACAGGAGATGTTCGTTCACTAACAACGTAAGGTCCAAGAAAGCATGACTGAAACATTTCACACAATCCGGGTGTACGAACAGGCGTCCAAAGTAGTACTTCATCTCCAGGACGGAAGGTGACATCTCGACGAAAGCTGTCATAGCGTTGCTTACGGTCTAGTTGACTGGCCTCCGTGTTGAGCTGAGCACGTTGCCGTGCTTCAGCGAGCCTGGAGACGAGATTTTCTGCCGTAGTCGTGGACGTTTTTGTCGTTACATTGAAGAAAGAGGCGTCAATAGTGAATGTCGGCGAACGACCATAGACGAGGAAGAAAGGTGAATACCCGGTGGTTCGTTGAACAGCGGTGATGTGTGCAAACGTTACGAACGGCAAGATTTTGTCCCAGTTATCGTGGTTCGGTCCGATGTACATGAATATCATGTCGATTAGAGTCCGGTGGAATCGCTCTGTCAGGCCATTTGTCTGCGGGTGGTAAGCGGATGTGGTCTTATGAACTGTGCCACAAGTTCTTAGAATTTCATCAAGAATTGTCGACATGAAGGCTTTGCCCCGGTCACTCAACAACGTGCGAAATGCCCCATGACGCAACACAATGGCTTCTAAAAAAGAAGGCGGCAACGTCTGAGGCGGAGCTAGTGCATAGAGGAGCAGTCTCCGCGTATCATGTGAGGTGGTCGACGGTTGTGACGATCCAATGGTGGCCCGCTGGCATTACGGGAAGTGGTCCGACGAGGTCTATTCCGACAACGACAAAAGGTGTATCGGGACATGGAATGGGTTGTATTATTCCAGCAGGAGCAGAAGTCGGTCGTTTCCAGCGTTGACACAGTGCACAAGAAGCGACATAATTAGCCACAAAGGTAGAAAGACCAGGCCAGAAGAAACGGCTCCTAACGCGGTTGTAGGTCTTCTGAAATCCCAAGTGTCCAGGTGATGGATCGTCGTGGAGTGCTTCGAGAACTTGTTTGCGCAGTGAACGGGGAAGTACTGGCACCCACCGATGCCCATCCGCATTGTAAGTATAGCGCTGCAGGACATTGTTGTCTAGCTTGAACTGCCGTAGCTGACGACGTAGTCTGGCATTGGGTGGAGAAGGCGAGTCATTCAAGTACCCGATGATGCGGTTACAGTATGGGTCGTCACGTTGGCACGCGGCAAACTGAGCGCTGCTGTTTAAAGATAGTGGCCCAACAACTGCAGGGATGATAACGTGAATGCAGAGGAAGCCGCTGGATCACATGAGGGGCATCGAGGATGCGTGGTTGTAGATGAAATAGACAAAGGGCAGCGAGAGAGAGCGTCGGCATCCTGATGCTGTTTGCCAGACCTGTACACAACGTCAAAAGTGTACTCTTGCAAACGGAGTATCCAGCAACCGAGTCGCCCAGACAAATTCTTCAGCGAGCACAACCAGCATAGGGCATGGTGGTCGGTAATAACAGTGAAGTGGCGTCCATACAGATAATGTCGAAACTTCTAGATAGCCAAATGACAGCAAGACATTCCTGCTCTGTTATCGAGTAGTTCTGCTCTGCAGCTGTTAATGCGCGGCTGGCATACGCAACTACTCGCTCACGTGAAGTGTCGTCACGCTGGAGAAGGACGGCACCGATTACGTGGCCGCTTGCATCTGTGTGAAGGAAAGTGGGTGTGCTCTCATCGAAGTTACGGAGGACGGGGTCTGATGTCAAAGCACGTTTAAGAGCTTGGAAAGCACACTCGCACTCGTCAGTCCAAGTGAAAGGCCGTTCCTGACGTCAGAAGCTTGTGTAAAGGCCCCGCGATGGCAACAAAGTGACTGATAAAGCGGCGGAAGTAAGACGCCAGGCCCACGAAACTTCGCACTTCTTTTTAGTTGCCCGGACGTGGAAAATATATTACGGCATCAACCTTGTCGGGGTAGGGTCGAACGCCATCTTTGCTGACAAGGTGACTCAATACTTTGATGCTCCTGCTGGCGAAGTGGCACTTCTTTGTATTGAGCTGAAGCCCAGCGTTCGAAATGCACGTAAGAACTTTGTCCAAACGCTTAAGGTGCTGAGGAAAAGTAGAAGAATAAACTACGATTTCGTCTAAATAGCATAAGCAGGTTTTCCACTTTAAACCGCGTAAGACAGTATCTATCATGCGCTCGAATGTTGCTGGAGCGTTGCGTAAGCCAAAAGGCATGATGTTGAACTCGTAAAGCCCATCAGTCGTTGCAAACGCTGTTTTCTTCTTGTCTGCTTCGCGCATAGGTATTAGCCAATACCCGGATCGAAGGTCAAGGCTGGAGAAATATTCTGCGCCTTGTAAGGAGTCCAGGGCATCATCTATGCGTGGCAACGGATATACACCTTTTTTCGTTATCTCATTTAGCACTTTGTAATTAACACAAACGCGGACAGAGCCATCCTTTTTCCGGACCAACACCACTGGAGACGACGAAGAGCTGGATGAAGGTCGAATAATGTCCCGCTTGAGCATGTCGGCGACGTTTTTCTCAATCATTTGCCGTTCCGCCGAAGACAGACGGTATGGGCGGCGGCGCACAATGGAGCTGCCTTGGGTTTCGATGTTGTGCTCTGCAACAGATGTGCGGCCCAAAACTTTGGAATGTACGTCGAACGAAAAGCTGTGCTTTTGGATAATGTTTAAGAGGTCTCTCGTTTGCTCAGCAGTGAGGTGGGGACTTATGGTAGCATTTAAAGCAGCAGTGGTTGCCTTGGTATTGTTTGTAGCAGACGAAGGCGGTGATTCTGCGTGAAGAGGAACCAGCGAAAAAAGGCTCGCTGTCAGCGAAGCAGCTCACAGCAGTGTCCTGGGGCAGCATCACTGGTGATGAAGTTGGGTTCAAGGCGGTGACCAATGCCTTACCGTCGTTAAACCGCACAAGGCCTGGTGCAATGGTAAGCCCCGCAGGTTTGGAGGGAACCGATGGAGCAATTAACACGTCACCGTTAAATGTAGTATCCGAAGCGATCGTGAGAATTCGTTCATCTCCTGGCGAAATGAAACGGAAGCTGTGTGGATCGACATCAGATGAAGTCTCAGTAGCTGACATATAAATTACTCGCTGACGACACGATATAAAAGCTGATGCCGAAGAAAGGAAGTCCCATCCTAAAATGACTGTGTGAGTGCACAAAAAAGTACAAAAAACTGAATGTGGTGAAGGATGACATCTATGAAAACGCGGACTGTACAAACATTTGAAAGCTGAATAGGGACTCCATCTGCGCAACGAAGGGGAGGGCCATCGTATGGCGTCCTAACGTTTTTCAAACGGGCACAAAAGTCTGCACGAATTACGGAAAGTGATGCGCCTGTGTCTACTAGTGCCTGTGTCTGTATACCTTAAACATACACCAATAAAACATTTGATGGGCGGTCTGGAGGAGTTTGACGCAGTTCGAAAGATGCAGGTTTTCCTCCCGAAGCTGCACAGTTTAGTTTTCCAGTTGGCGGTCGGGAATCAAAGTAGAAGGTCGAAGAGGAGAGGAGGAACGCCGCATCGGTGAAGGTGAGCGACGACGGGAGAAACGGGAACTGCCAACTGAGGCAAAGTTCTGCGGAGATGGTGACCGGCGTGTGCTGTTCTGATACTGTCGGTGATAGGGCGGTCCAGTTGCGTAGAAGTCATCCCGTTCATATTCACCGTAGCTTCATCTTTCGTCTTGTTGACGGCGTCGGCAATACCTTGAAATATGACCACGGATGCCGCAATAAAAGCAAGTCGGTCGTGTAGTTCGCCAGGCGTTGTAAGGCTTGGAAGATGGTCGCGGTGCGAGCGAGTTGAGCGAGCCATGCACATCGGGCACTGGTAGCTGCATTGGGCTGTGCTGCGGTGCAGGTGTCCTAGCAGCAACCTGAGCATAAGTTGGCATGTCCACAGGATAAGAACTCGGAACAGGTGTGACAGTCATCGAGGCCAGGCTTTGGTGGGACGCAGTTGTCGTTGCAGCACCATGAGCATAACCCAGCATGGGCACGGGATCTGAGCACGGAACTGGTGTGCCTGTGATCAAAGCCAGTTCCTCCCTCACGACGTCGCGTAAACTAGTAGCAGGTGGCGTCGTTCGAATATCAAGGTGGCGAGGTGAAGCCTGTACATGAAGTTCTTCGCAGATGATAGCGCGGATCAATGAACGCAGCTCTGTGGTGTCGTGACTCGAGCTGAGATCAGGCATATCAAGTTGCACCCGAGTGGTTTTAAGCTCCTCGAGGTGCTGACAGGTAGCTACAACATCGGCGACGGTTTGTGGATTCTGCACCACAAGCGCTTTAAAAGCGACCGTCGCAATGCCTTTCAGCAGGTGGCGCATGCGGTCGCTTTCCGCCATATGGTTGTCGATGCGGCGGCAAAGGGCGAGAACATCTTCAATGTAAGAAGTGTAAGACTCGCCGGGGCGTTGAAAACGTGCACCAAGCTTTTTCTTGACAATATCCGAGCGCACCGACCGGTTGGCGAAAATCTGGCGGAGCTCGCGCATAAAGGCGGGCGATGTCAAAAAATCGGTAGCGTGGTTTAAAAACCACGTTTTTGCGACGCCGCTCAAGTAGAAAGCAACGTGGGTGAGTTTCGCAGGCTCATCCCAGTTGTTGATGGCGCTCACGCGGTGATACTCCTCGAGCCAGTCTTCCACGTCCTCACCCAGAAGCGCTGGGAACAGCGGAGGATCCTTTTGAGGGCTGGTGACCAGGTGAGAAAGGTTTCTTGGCAGTGGGAGCGATGGCGCAGCTGCGGCGCTGGGCTGGTCGGCTTGCGACATTACCGCACCCAGGACGTTTAAGCGGCGGCCTGAACGGAGCTCCAGGAATGTTTTCTAGAAGACGCTGGGGTTGTGCGAGAGCGCGAGAGGACGCGGGTATCAGGCAGCACTCTCTACCACTTGTAAGATGGCGTCCAGTACCCTCAAGACTCTTCTTTATTGTCTCGAGTATGTGCCCCACAACCTAAACTGTAGTGGTGATGATGCATATGTACAGATGAAAAGATGGACCGAGTAATGATGCTCACAACATATATATATATATATATATATATATATATATATATATATATATATATATATATATATATATATATGAGACGTATGAAGTGATGGTTGGTAGAGGCAGAGGAAGAAGAAGTGCAGAATAGAAAAAACATGGAGTATGAGCCAGGCCACGTCGCCAATACATCATAGCGTCACACAAGTCGGCGGGATGCCTGCCCCTTCATCAGTCACTCATCATCGACGCAGTTCTTCAGAAGACACCCTGGCCATACATTGACTACCGAATCATCGCCTAGAAGGACAACGACCAGCACCATGACAGAACCATCGGCTGAGCTCGACATCCCCAAGTACACCGGATCAGCGGACGGCGGACCTGTACAGGACTGGTTCAACCTATTCGAGTTCCACGCCGCCGCTGCATCCTGGTCGGAACGGGAGATGGTTACGAACTTCAGCGACTACGTCACTGGTGAGGCATTTAAATTTTATCTAATTCACATATTCGAGAACGATGAGTCATGGCAAAAAATCAGAGAGCAGATGATTACCCGTTTTAATGACTATGACCAAGACCTACTCATTGCCAACCATCTAGAGACCACTGCACACTATCGTCAATTTCCTAAGCAGTCCTCAACCATTCTAAAGCCCAGCGCGCATCGACAACTGCCTCAAGACGAAGTGGCACATGAGTTTACATTCAGAAGACCATGCGTGTTTTGGGAAACACCTAACCATCAAGCGCGCCTCCCTTCTACACGAAAGTAAGCATTTCGAAAGTCCTCGCTCAAGCATATGACGCGAGGCGTTGCTCACCAACCTGATGCTTTTAATTCTTCTCCTCGCATACGCAGTCCACCACGTGGTTTTCCATCACCCGGCTCTTCAAGCGCTACTATCGCTAACCATTTGCCTCATAAGGACGCTGCGACCACGGTAGACGACCTGACGCTGCACGAAAATACCCTGTCAAGCCATGCTTCTTCCGGACGGGTTCATTCATCACCGTGCAGTGCATACACACCAGACAGTCGAAACAAAGAAGAAGGCTCAGACAAATCGAACATCGTACGCTGCCAAGCTCAAAAGCCCTTCGTAGTGAACAGTGCAGAAGAAGCCTCCAAAGACCTTTCCATCGATCCTAGTGCACCACCTTCATTTTCTTTTGAGAATCACGACAACCAAACGACTACCAACTATTTATTGGTCACACCAACTATCAAAGAAAAGCAGGCTCGTGTTACTGAAGGAGTACCACCTCGACAGATTCCGCAACATCAGCAGTGCCATCAAGAACTCAAAGAACTTCGCAAAGTACGGCAGTTACGTCAAGCACTACGACGAACTAAAATAAGATCACAAGCAGATTTGTGGCTTAAGGATGGTCGCCAGGAACGGCACCAACTAAAGGAAAGACCAAGTCAACATCTGAGCCATATTCGTAGAAGAAAACGTCAAGGAAGTCTTCTGTACCAGATATCAAGGCATCATGTACAATCCTACCGACGGAGGTATCACCACAGAAAACCCCAAAACAGACTGAACGCTACCATTTGCAAAATGCAGGAACGCAGACATTGTATCATCAACTTCGGTTCTCGCAAACGCCAGCCGGAAGCAGTGCTTCTATCTCAGCCACGACACAAAATACAGCACCCACGACAGAAAAATCGGCGCATACGACGTCTGACTTTCAAAGGCTACAAGGACGTTCAACCCCGTTCGTTCTTCGCAGCTGCTGAGGCCGTGTCTTGGTCAGTGCAGTTGTGCAAGACGTGGTTATCTTTTCCAGAACGCCACAGTCAAGCTCGCCCACCCGAACTCCTGTGTTAACCGGACTGCTGCACTCGCTCCTGAAATCTTTGAAAGTGTACGGAACTCCTCTGAAGCATAGAACGAATTCTGAATTTTGACATTTGTGACTTTTCAACCTCTTCTTCTTTACTTTTTCTTGTTCGTAATGCATGCATTCTTTCAGGGGGAGGGGGAATCGTGTGACGTATGAAGTGATGGTTGGTAGAGGCAGAGGAAGAAGAAGTGCAGAATGGAAAAAACATGGAGTATGAGCCAGGCCACGTCGCCAATACATCATAGCGTCACATATATATATATATATATATATATATATATATATATATATATATACTTATGACCTTACTTTTAATGTTTGTAGCTGGCACTTAGGAATAAAAATTGCCCGCAGCTTCCCTCGGGGGAACACTGAGGAGGATGCGGAGCATATAATTGGTTAACGGGGTGTTAAAGTGCGACTTACTTGGGTCGATGGCTAAATTGGTTAACGTGGTTGTGAAATGGGGTGTTAAATTGCGACTTACTTGGGTCGATGGTTAAATTGGTTAACGTGGTTGTAGGAGGAGGTGTTAAATGAGTGAACACGTACACACGTATGCGAAAGGGCGGCGCTGGTCGAAGGGACGTCGATGATTGTGTTTGTGGATTCGTTGGCATTCATTTCACGGCGACTTCGGACGTCGACGCGCCGTACAAACCAACGGACGAGCGGCAACTGAGCGAGCGAGCGCCGACCTTGAGTATATATACAGCGCGACGGCGCATGCGCTGTCAGCTGTCGAATGTTCTCGAAGGAGAAGCGCGCGCGCGGCACAGATGGCGACGGCGCGACGGCGCATGCGCTGTCAGCTGTCGAATGTTCTCGAAGGAGGAGCGCGCGCGGCACAGATGGTGGGCGACGGCGCGACGGCGCATGCGCGCGCGTCAGCTGTCGAATGTTCGAGAAGCGGTGCGGACGGCAGCGGACGGCGCACTACAAGGCGCGAGTATAAGATGCTTCCGCATCTAAAAGAAAAAGACAAGAGATAGAAATGCAATTACCGGGGCACGTAAATTCTATGTTTGGTGTATTCGTTGTTGCACCGAAATTCACCAAACAGAATTTACGTGCACCGGTAATTGCATTTTCATCTCTTGTGTTTTGTTTATTTTTTTCTAATTGCTAGCTAGGAACTTTGAAAGTAAGGTCCTAAGTGTCAGGAATGTTATTAGGATATTGTCAAAGTCGATAATGAGTGATATCTGCTATGTTAACACTTGATGAACATAACCTGTTTATTATGCGGCAATGCTTCCAAGATGAGTCTGCGCGTTCGACGTAAGCCTCAAAAGCACTGGCCTGACTTTTCTGTTATCCTTCTTTCCACCCGAAATCCAGGCAGCACTTCGAGCCACAAGGCGAAACACGACACCCGGTGGCGACAAACGTACTGTCAGTATTCTTGCTAATAACACTTATAAGATGCTTGAAAGCCTCACCAAATACATCAGTGAGTGTTAGTGAAGCAGCATCTTGCTCACGGCCTGGAAAACTGTGGATGTTATGTTCATCCCTAAATCAGTTATTATCAATTATCAAGCTTCGCCCGATATTCTTGACCGTCATGCGTAGAAAAAATCATGAAGGAAGCAGCGTACCAACGGCTATTTACGTACCTGAATGACCGTGGGCTCATTCCCGACACCATAATCGGGTTCAGGGCATATCTGTCAACGAAGATGTTCTGCTGCAACTCAAGAAAGAAGCTATCGATCCTAGCAGCAAATACAATCATAGAGCCGTTCTTGCATTAGACTATAAGAGGGCATTCGATCATGTCAAGCATTCACAAATATTACATAATTTACAAGGCACAGGCTGTGGGTGACAAACACTCAACTGCATCATGAACTTCTTAGCTGGCCGACAAGCCATCATCAACATCGGAGACATGAAGTCCACACCAATCAGCACGGGCTTCAGGAGCACACCCTAGGAGTCCGTCCTCCCCCAGCTCCGTTTTTAACATAGCACTCCTGCAGCTCCCCGGGAAGCTCAATACCATTCCATATATTCGACATGCACTATACGCGGTTGACGTTATAATCTGGACTACACATGGGAATCTAGGACAAATAGAGGAAGCTCTCCGAATGGCAACCGATGAAGTACAACACCAAGCAGAAGTATGTGGTCTCCAATGCACACCAGAAAAGTCTGATCTGTTATTGTTCCTGAGAAGAGGTTACAAGACCATGGTTCACGTTCGGGTACATGACACACCCATTCCAAAGTTAGACAGCATTTGGTCTTGGAGTCACAATTAGTAACACTTGGGCCGACGGGGCCGTGCTGAATAAGATGCAATGCACATGCGCGTAAATCACGTGCATGCTCTCTAGAATCGCCAACAGGAAGCGAACCTCTAAGGAACATGACATACTACAGCTAATACAGGTGTAACGCATGGACGAACTTTGTGTGGCGTAAATGTTTGTGCGTGTAAACTTTGGTAAAATTCGGAAATGTTTGTGCGGGCGTAAGAGGAAGGGAACGACGATGTCAAGAAGCCGAGACAGCAACAGGTGGCACGTGTGGCGGTGGCACAAGAAAACAAAAGAGAAACAAGATAAGCGTGCGGGGAACGCGCAGAGAGCTGAACAAGACCTAGCACAAGGAAACACCGCACACGGGCGCTGTCTTTGGAGGTTTCGTGGCCGTGTGTACACACGGCTTGGTGCTCGCCTGAAGGTCCTGACGGTGGGTCAAGCTGGGACACGCCGAACCTAGGCGCTCGCTGTTCGTGGAGCTCCTCCTGTATGTTCCCTGGGAATCAAGGCCCGGGAGCAGAGGTACCTGTCCGCTGCTACCGACACCGGGTGCCGCTCCTGCTACGTCGGCGTGCACGACAGAAACTATGGGTACCAGATCGCTGCCGCCTCCTGAGACCACCGAAAGCCATCTACGAGTGTGAGGCCTAACGGAGGCCTTGTCTCCTACTGCGACCGTACGCCTCACCTGCGTGCCAGAGCTCGCTACAGAGAAGGGGCGTCGCCGTGCGTTGACTGTCACCTCTTCGGGACGCTGGTTGAACCAACTGTGAGCTAGCTTTTAGCCTCATAGATTGAACAGTAGCCGCTCGGAATTCACGCAGCTTAAGTTTGTACTTCTCTGCTTGTCAGTTGAAAGTCGATCGAGTCTCTTGTTCTTATAAATGTTGTTCGATATCTACTCCGGCGTCATCTCATATCGTTCATTTTGTTGACCACGCATGGGCAAACGTGGCGAACCACCCCGGTCGTTGCAACAGGCTTTTATAGTATGCAGAATACCTTACGGCACTCTGTATCTTCTTTTACAGAAATCTAATGTACATAAACTAGAAGTCCTAATTCTTAACCCCGACAAGAAGAAAAAAGCTTTGCCACAGAAGACATCCACCTCGCGGCTTCTAAAGTTAGGTGATCACAACCCAGCCGAAGAGCTAATCGAGGCTCAGCTTACGAACCCAATTATGCGACTGGCAAATACCAAAACAGGCAGGAAGGTCCTGGACGATCTCCACATTTCTGTTCCTCCTACAGCGTTCGACAGGCAACACATACCCCGTGAAAGGTGGGGCTGTTTTCTAACTAAGGCTTTGCCCAAGAATATGCACCCTGATTACCACCAAGAAAGAAGAGCAGCTCGAGCTAAAGCATTGAATAAATGCGATGGTAACCCAGAGCAACCCAGCTTCGTAGACGCGGCGGGACCCGTGGAAGAAATTAGTACAATAGCAGTCATCCACCAAAGTAAAGTAGTTGACGGCCTGTCACTAAGATGCTGTGATGCATTTATCGTAGGTGAAACTGCAATAGCCCTGGCAGCAACGCACTCCACTGCGCAAGACATCTTCACATATTCCAAGGTAGCCTACCGGAACTACATGAGAGACTGTACTTCCCCTCAAGCTCACGCCATTATATTGCTGGCACGAACGCGAGCCAAGAAAAAGCAGCTCATCAGAGTACCCGGTCACCAGGGGGTAGCCGGAAATGAGCTAGCACACAACTGGGCCACAGCATTCTTTCCCCAAGCTCTGTCTACCAAGCCCTCCGACCACGGCATTCAACCACCGATACCGGCTACAAATACGCAGATATACTGCAGATACATCGCCTACATATATCGCCTACGAAGACAAACTTGGCATTATCCCTCTAGTAGACTCACTGAAAACGAGGAGACCTGTCTGCGCAGATTGCAAACCATGTCGTAAAGCAGCCCGGTCATAAAAGCGAAAATAGACCCAGAATATTCTAGTGCACAGTGTAAATTTTCTTGCAGCAGTGCTGACCTGTTTCACGTGGTTTGAGTTTGCCAGTCTAATAGAAGCATCGTGCAAATTACGCAGCCAATGTGGGAGGTGTGGGAGGAGCCTATGTTGAGCGCAACTCCCGAGGACCAGCGGAGACTCGTGGAGCAGACGCGAATAGCAGCGCAATCCAACGGAGTCCTGAATTCGGGACCAGCCCAGTCCTCTCTTAGTCTACATTTTCTGCAATAAATATTTTATTCATTCATTAATTAGTTTCCACCCGGTATAAATGCTAAAACCTCTCGCGGCGACTCTTTGTAACCTGAATGGCTACGTTGGTAACTCGAGCCGACGACGCGACCCGCGTTGGTAGGAAGAATCCCAACGTTATTGAAAACTACCGACGGGTTATCAAACTAGCGCTACAAAACACATCTCAAACGCGCTGGCAACGTGACGCCGTAATTGAGTTGAAAACGTTGCTACGCAAATGAACAGCCACCGTGAGAAATAAATGCATTAGAACAAAACTGGCAGATATCACGTACAGTGGGAATCAATTATATGCGAAGCACTAATGAGAAATGTTGCCATGTCACTTTAAAATCAGCACAACGTTACGAGGTGAAAGTAAATGGATTGAATAAACTTTTGTTTGGTCCTCCAAAACACAGATTACTGTAGTTGCGGGCCGCTCCCACGTGGGAACCGAGAGAGGTGAAAGTAAATGATGCCGTAAATAACTTTCATATCACGATTATCATGTGTGCATGCATCGTTTACCTTCGTCACTTATTCACGTCACGTAATACCTAGTTTAGTATATGTGGAGCTAGAAAAACGGCCGCGAGCATGCTATGAGCATGGCATGTTGTCATGCTTTTACATGACACACTTGTCAGGATTATAATGTTTGCAACAATCATACATTTCATCAGTCAGTGACCTCACGTAACAATAAATTCGGTATATGTGGAGCTAGCAAAATGGCCGCGAGCGCATCATGAAGAGCCCAATGTACTTTGTCATGATACAGAGGCGCGGAAAAAAAGAATTCAGTGTTCGTCGTGCGGGGGCGAAGAGGAAAACGAAGTGTGCACGTGGTGCGTGCGGTGGCTCGAGGCAGCGCGTGCAGGGAGTCAGTTCTCGGCTGTACGTCTGGTCCGGGGCACTACACCACGGCATCTAGGCGCTCTACCGTTTCTGGACTCCAGCTGGGCGAATGGCCCAGGGACCAAGCGATCCACTGCTGTTCTGGCTGCCGTTCCGGGCAGCTGGACAACCTGTGAACGAGGCCTGTACTCCGGCAAGGGCGATTGTCCCAGGGACCAGGCGAAGTTCCGCGGTGCTGGCTGCCGTGCAGAGTGGCTGTGGGTTTTGGTTGCGGCGGGCCTGATGTTGATGTTGCTTCTGCCGTTCCGGGTGGATGGCGCGACCCCGGTGCGCTGCTGCGACGAGCGTGGTGGCGGAGAACTGCTGCGGAGCTACCAATCAGCTACGGACTGCTGCTGCTGCGGCAGAATACCGTGTCAGGCATGGTCCGACGCATGTTGAGGACGGCAACGAGCCAGACGGCGCACAGCCCACGAGCGATCGGCGCCGGCGCCCCGCAAGCCATATCAAAACACGGTGAGACTTTTCTAATTTAGAGACATTGAGTACAGCTACAGACTGTGTGTTTCTACTACTTTGTGTTACTAATTCATATATACGTTCTCTGTAAATATATTCTCGTGTGTGTGTCTGTGCGCTCCTAGTTCGATTCAGTTTCTTGCTGAGTGGTCCTGGGCCCAAAACTGACACTACGTCACATACTTCAATCTAGTATTGACGCACGCACACGCAACATTGCAAAATGCGATCACTCTATAGTCTAACGCCAGGTGTAACCAGTGTCCGCCGGCACGGCCCGAGGGCAAGCGGCGCGAAATGTAGCATGCTGCATTTCGCGCAGACGCGTTACCCAGATAACACTGCGTCTCCCTCTTTTTGTAACGGAGGGACGCTGCATGCGCTAAAACGCGCATGCGTCAAAGCAACGCAGCGCAGTGCGCGCTTGCGAGTATATGGCAGGACCGGCACCTGGCATGGCAACGACAGCGTAACGCAACGAAACGAACGCAGGTGAGCATGCGAACCGCGTCGCGCCTTTACTGTGGCATGTAGTCAGTTTCTCACATGATATGCATTTCAAGATTATCACGTTTGCAAAAGTCACATATCTTTTTCATTCATTGGCGTCACGTTATACCATATTTGACATGTGTGAAGATAGCATAACAGCCGCGAGTGCATCATTAGTGTGGAACGCAGTCATGTTGTTACAAGACACGCGCATGTCATGTTTATCATGTTTGCACCAGTATCATACCTTCTTCATTCCTTCATGTCCCAAAATACAAAATTTGGTATAAGCGAAGCTAGCAAAATGGCCCCCAGCGCATCATCAGCGCGGCACGTAATCATGTTGTTACATGGCACGCAGCTGATGATTATCTTGTTTGCACCAGTTACATTCCTTTGTCATCGATTCACGTTGTGTAATACCAAATTTGGTATATGTGACGCTAGCGAAGCGGCCGCGGGCGCATCATGAGCGTGGCATGTAGTCATGTTGTTACTTGACACACATATCATAAGTTTCATGTTAAGGTATGTCGCTTGTATTTGCCATGCAACCTTGGCATACCATACCAGTTTTGCAACATGCCATGTGAACGAAACCACTGCAATAGCTGCAGAACCATTAACTGTAAATCATAACTTTCGTGACATACATGTCATGACTTTCATGTTATCAGTAGTCGTAAAATTGACAAATCCCACGTACAGTGGGAATCGATTATATGCGAAGCACGAACGAGAAGTGTTGATATGTCTCTTTAAAGTCAGCACAACGTTACGAGGTGTAAGTGAATGATGCCGTACATGACTTCCATATCGTGATTATCATGTTTGCATGTGTAGTTTACCTTCACAATCTATTCACGTCACGTGATACTGAGTTTAGTATATGTGGAGCTAGCATAACGGTCACGAGCACGCTATGAGCGTAGTATGTTGTCATGTTCTTAGAGGACACGCGTGTCATGATTTTCATGTTTGCACCAGTCATACATATTCGTCATCTAATGATGTCACGTGACACCAAATTTGGTATATTTGAAGCTAGCATAACGGCCGCGAGCGCAAAATGAGGTGCCCCATTTACTCCAGTATAGCGTTGACGCACGCAGGGCACAGCGACGCTACGTTAGCAAAACGTGAGCGAGCACTCTATTGTCTGGCGCCAGGCGCGACCAGCGTCCGTCGGCGTGGCCCGGCGGCAACCGGCGCGAAATGCAACATGCTGCATTTCGCGCCGATGCGTTACTCAAACACGACTGCGTCTCACTCTTTTAGGAGCGAAGCTCCTTATAGTGGCACAGGTTCGTCCCTCGTAGCCGTTGTAGTATGTAACAAATATAACATTTTGACTTTCAAGGTGGTGCCGGTGAGAGATTGCTTCTGTGGGTTGTTAAAAATAAAAAATAGTGCTCAATGTACATACCAATGGCTGCTAATGGAAAATGAGAGGCAGGAGCATGCGGCTGTTAGTCAACGCGCATGCTGCGATTCCCATGAGCAGCCATTGGCATGTACATTGAGCACTATCTCACAAAAAAGGGTTGCTACGTTATACTCTCTGGGTGTAACCTCCTTAGTTTTAGAAGAATTTAGTGAGCGTTGAGCCGCAGTGCCATGAATAGAATGACCTAGTATATAGAATGAATGAAATCGAGGTGGGTAAATGTGGGAAGTAGATACAAAGCGCGAGCCGTAAGAAAGTAAAAGCCGAATTCTCCTGTCTCTCATTTTCCGTAAGCCGCCATTGGCATGTACATTGAGCACTATCTGACAGGAAAAGTTTGCTACGTTATACTCGCTGGGCGTAACCTCCTTGGTTTTAGAAAGGTTTAGCGAGCGTTGGGCCGCAGTGCCATGATTACAGTGAACTAGTATATACCATGAACTCGAGGTGGTTAAAGGTGGTAAGAAGACCTGAAGCGCAAGCCGTAAGAAAGTGTGCGTGTGCCAGCTCTCGTTTAGTCCTTGGAATTTCCGCCGGATGGCGGTGCTTCTACAAGGGGAATAATATATGATGAAAAGTTGCGAGATGGTGGTACTTGGAGTGTTGAATAGATTGACGAATGGACACACACACAGATGCAAGGATGAACGCATGGACACAGGGGTGGATGCATGGACGAACGCAGGGACGGACGCACGAACAGACGCACGCACGGGCGGGTGGACGGATGCAAGGACGGTCACACAAACGGACGCATGGACGCATGGAAGCAAGAATGAATGGACGGACGAATGCTTCGCCCCACTCTCCATCATTCACACTGTGGATATGCTGCCAATTTTTTTGTGACAGAAGGACGCCGGACGCGCTGAAACCTAGATGCGTCAAAGCAACGCAGCGAGGCGTGCGCCTGCGAGTATACGGCAGGACCGGCGCCTAGCGTGGCAACGGCGGCATGACACGAAGAAATGAACCCCGTCGAGCACGCGCACCGTGTCATGTCGAAATGTATTGGCAGCCTTGACTGTGGCATGTAGTCATGCTCTCACATGACACGCATCTCATGATTATCATGTTTGCACCAGTCAGATACCTTCATCATTCATTGACGTCACGTATTACCAAATTTGGCATATGGGAAACTAGCTGAGCACCCAGAGCGCATCATGAGTATGGCATGTAGTCATGTTGTTACATGCCACACATGTCGGGATTATCACGTTTGGATTTGTCATTTACCTATGTCATCTGTTCGTGTCACGCAATACCAAATTTGGTGCATGTGAAGCTAGCGAAACGGCCGCGAACGCTTCATGATCGTAGCAGTTGTCATGTTGTTACAAGACACGCATCTCAAGCTTGTCATGTTTGCTGCAGTATCATACCTTCGCCATCCATTCACGTCCCGTAATGCCAAATTTGGTTTACGTTAAGCTAGCGAAATGGCCGCCAGCGCATCACGAGCGTGGCATGTACCCATGTTGCTGCATGGCACGTCATGGTCATCATATTTGCACCAGTCAAATACCTTCCTCATCCATTCACGTACCGTAATACCAAATGTGGTATATGTGACGCTAGCGAAACGGCCACGAGCGCGTCAAGAGCGTGGCATGTAGTCATGTTGTTACATGACACGCATGTCATGATTTTTATGTTAGGGTCTGTTTCTGTTTGCCATGCAGTTAAGTCATACCATACAAGTTTTGAAACATGCCATGTGAACGATACCACCACAAGAGATACAGAACACTGGAAGGTAAATTATGACATTCATGACATACATGTCATAATTTTCATGATATGACCAGTCAAATATGCTCACCATACAGTAATGTTATGCTATACCAAGTTTGGTATCGATACCATTATCCGAACAGCCAGGAGAGCTAAAAGTCCTAGATGGCTGGATAGATAGATAGATAGATAGATAGATAGATAGATAGATAGATAGATAGATAGATAGATAGATAGATAGATAGATAGATAGATAGATAGATAGATAGATAGATAGATAGATAGATAGATAGATAGATAGATAGATAGATAGATAGATAGATAGATAGATAGATAGATAGATAGATAGATAGATAGATAGATAGATAGATAGATAGATAGATAGATAGATAGAAGATAGATAGATAGATAGATAGATAGATAGATAGATAGATAGATAGATAGATAGATAGATAGATAGATAGATAGATAGATAGATAGATAGATAGATAGATCGATAGATAGCTCGATAGATAGATAGATAGATAGATAGATAGATAGATAGATAGATAGATAGATAGATAGATAGATAGATAGATAGATAGATATGCTAAGTGTCATCAAAGTTTGCTAAGGAATGCTTCCCCTTTAGAAGTTGCATTACCCGTTTTTTTGCGAGCTTTTCTTGCTTTGAGATCATGCGTTCATGGAAAAAGTGATGTTTTTTTTCAGCTGCGTGCTCATCTCACCATTAAACTCTAGTTGCGCTCTTTACTACGAAATGCCTGGCGTTTGTTCAACGGGCGGGAGATCTCGAGGGACGCTGAACTGTGGGGACGTGCCTCCGCGTCGCTGTGGTTTTTTGCATTTGTGTGATATCTGATATGCCAACATTCAACTGGAATTTGGTTTCATCAAGTGCGTTTCGTTCCCCTGATCACGAGGAAGCGCAGATTGTCGTTTTTCAGTGAGTTTTCAACATTTTTCGGCACTTTCAACTTTGCGCCACTGACGCCTAGTCTGACCTAGCTAGGAACGCCGGTCACTTCGAGCAGCGTCGGCATGGCTACGCTTGCAATGGCAGGGAGCACTTCGATGCCACTTCGATTAAGGCCGAGCGTCTGCAACTTCGTCGAAGGGGGCGAAAATGAAATGGAAGCAATGGAAGGAGCTGAACGTCAAGGTGTTCAATCTAAATCAGCTAAGAAAAGACAAGCAGTGGAGAGCGGCTTGTCTCAACTCAATGCTTTGGACGCTTTAAAGACTGTAGCAAGGTCGGCGTCCAAAGAAGCTGCCGGGCAGCTGCCTTAAAGGGCCACTCACTAGGCACCATACGAAATTTCAGTTAGACCATGTCAGTTAGACCGTGTTTCAGTTAGACCGCTGTTGAGTGTCCGATGCGGAACATTTTCCCACAAATATCTTTAGAATTAGTTAATTACAGGCTGAAAAAGCTTTTTTTTAAGTGGCGTGAAACGTGAATGAGAGAAGGCGAGATCAGAACCTTTGCCGCTCCTCCATGTAGCCTACATATGCCAAATCTCTCCCTACCATCTCCAGAAATCGACCAAGAAGTCACGTGCACATGACGTGCGTGAACAAGCCCAACCCCAGTGCGCGCGAGCCGCATTTTTTTTTTAACGCGAAGCATTTCTTAGCGAACATCAGCGATTATGAAAGTATCTATCTTTCTATCTATCTATCCAGCCGCCTATGGCTTTTAGCTCTTTCGGTCGTTTCAGTAATAGTATCAATACTAAACTTGGTATGGCTTAACATGACTGTATGAAGAACATATTTGAGTAGTCATGACATGAAAATCATCACATATATTTCATGAATGTCGTGATTGTACATTTAATGCTCCTGCCGCTCTTGCGGTGGTTTCGTTCACATGGCATGTTGTTAAACTGGTATGGTAAGACATGATTTCATGCTGAACACAAGCGACAGACCCTAACATGAACATCATGACATGCGTGTGATGTAACAGCATAACTACATGCCACGCTAATGATGTGCTCGTGGTGGCTTCGCTGGCGTCATGTATACCAAACTTGGTATTACAGTACATGAATGGATGGCAAAGGTATGTGACTGGTGCAAACATGATAATCATGAGCTGTCTGTGTCACAGGTCCCGTTAATTAGAGAGGCGATCGATGGGCTTATTCTAAGGGCAGAAGTATCGGCCCCCCGAACCGCACCATGAAACAGCGGAATATTTAGAAGTGGTCCTATTTGGCGTGCCAACGGACGCCGGCGTTGGTCAAAAAATTAGAGCCAAAAGTTGATAAAAAAAACAAAATTATATTTTCATATAAGGCAGATGTAACGATACACAAATATGCACTTTCGACAATAAGTGAATACGATATGTCACCAGTCAAACAAAGTACTACACCGTACAATCAGCTACACTCGAAACAGCGGACACTGACAACTATACGCGCTACCATGCAATAACCCCCATCGAACAACCAAGACACTTAAAGACTAAAGATAATGAGTTCAAACTTATTCAGTCCGAAGTCCTCGAAACAAAGTGTGAATGATACTTTTTCAAGAATCACTCAGTCAAATTCCAGCGCTGTTGTCCATCTGCGCACCCCCCCGCCCGAAGTTTGTCTTCCTGGAAATTTCGCGTCTTCAATTGGCCACTCTCCAAGCACCAAGTTTTGCCGCTAACACGTCGGCTTCCCACGCGTTGCAATTGTAGGAGACGTCTTCGCTCTCTGGTGGTAGTCTCACACTATTCTTCTGCTGGTAGCACCAGCCTTCACCCTTCAGGTGGAAGCCTTCTTCATCACCTGCTTTACCACTAAGGACAAAGCCTTCGCCGATACGATACGGCGGAAAAACCTTACGCACACTTACGCAAAACTTTCATCTCCTCTCTACGCACACGGGCACGAACGTTCTTCTCCCGCTTTGTCACTGAGGACAAAACCTTCGCCGACAAGGCGGAATACTCTACGCACGCTGGCGCAATCTTTCTTCGTCTCCTGATCTCCCTTCTCCGCTGCTCGCTGAAATACCGTTGATGCTAGGTTCCAGAAATTTTTATTCGCTTCGTCGGCGCGATGCACAGTCAAGGCTGGGGAAAGAGCGAGACGTTTCAAAGGCCGTCCTCGACCCATGACGCAACTCTACATCACCACGTGATGTAGAGTTGCGTCATGGATCGCGGACGATCTTTTCCTACCAGATCTGCCCACGGCTTGCTCGGCGGCCGATGTGAGGAGGTTGGTTGGCGAAACTTCGTTTCCCGAGGGGAACAGGAGACGGCATGCCCGGGGAGTCTTTGGGTCTTGTTTTCTTCTTGATCGTTGAACTTGAGGCTTGTCTCTGCCGCTTGGTCGCCAGAATTCAGGGGCGCGCACTTTTTGAGCGCTTGTTTGTTATACGTACCGCCCCCCACTTTAAGAATATTATCTCATAATATTCAAAACCACGCTAATGAGTTCAAACAGTCACCACACGCTTAAAGTCGGTAACATAGTCCGTCGCTCATGGCGCGTCACATTAACAATTGAACACTCAATACAATTGCACATCGCAATTCAATCTCACAACACATGAAATATAACCATAGCTGCTTGAGTGCAACTCTTCATCACATAATTCAAACAATACAACTGTACAAAGGATTGTCTTTAGAGCAATTGTACAATCCTATACATCAAGTCACCGCAACAAACACTTTGACTCGCTCAACATGCACTTGTGACACAGGATAACAACAACACAACACATTGAGGCTCAACACTGCCAAACACATCCTGATTCGACCTCAGCACCTATACTGCGTACTTAGAGCGGCGCTTGCGCCCTTTTTTGCGGTGGTCGCTCGATCTCTTCTTATATTTCTTCGTTCTGTTCTGGCGAGCTCTTCCAATCGATGGTATCTGAGGCGGCGTCTCAGCCATCGTTGACACTTCCGACACTGCTAACGAGTCATAACGTTGAACCGATCTTGTCTGGTGATTACAGCTTGCTCACTTCACGACATTGGGCCTAATGACCTACTCCATCACCTTTTCTTTGTTGGTCGGGTGAGGCTGTGCCACCGTAAGTCCAGCTGCACGGCACGTTCTCTCGTTCAACACGATCACCTCCTGATTCACTGTCTCTTGCACCCAGGCTTCACCTTGGGCTCGAGTGAAATCCTTCATGGGTTGCTGCTCCTCTGTATCTCGCGGTCCCTGTGTCAGCGAGGACTCCTTCTTCGGGTCTTCCCCCAAACGTTCGGGATCGCTCGGCCCTCGCACCCTATCGATGTTTCCGATGATGAGGTCGTACATCGGGGTCGTCATGCACAAGGCGGTAACCCTTACACTGAAGTACAGGGTTTCAACCTGAATCCCTGCTTGAGGGAGCATTCGAATTGTACTGTCAATTAGGCAAACCAGTTTCGTTTTGCCTTTTAACTAACTTTCCCGTACCAAGTTTTCCCGCATGATAACAGTGGAGCTACCGTTGTCTCTTAACACTGTAACCTTCTTGCCCGCAACTTTTCCAGGCAGTGCTGGCATTCCCTTCGTAACACCTTTTGGCCATTTTGTCTTTACAGCACCCACAATAGGAAGTTTCTTCCAATTTTTCAACTCTACGAATCCGTCGGTAACGTCATCATCTTTGGCTTTCGGTGAGACCCGCACACAGGCTACCTGGTGGGTTTTGCTCGCTCCGTTTCCGTTTGCTCGCTCCGTTTTTTGCTCGCTCTGCTTTGTGTCCATTCTGACTACATTTGAAACATTTTACAAATGTAGGGCTCGTAACGGTAGTTCGACAGCTGTTAGCTTGATGACCCACTCGATTGCACAGAAAACATCGCGGGACACTCTGCGGTGCACACTTCTTTTGTTTTGGTGCCGATTTCTTCGAATCTTCGGAACACTTTTTCTTGAATTTGGCCAAATTTGTGCCACCTTGCACTTCCAAGAATTTATCAGTCAATTCCAGCATGTCGTCAAGTGAATTAGCTCTCCTCTCTTTCAAGTACAGTGACAGGCTTAGGTGGCAACTAGTGAGAAATCGCTCTCTAATAGGTAGCTCTCTAAGCTCATCGTACTCCTGTGCTGCTGTCCCTCAAATTTCGATCAATCTAAATAATGGCTGAGTCGGCCGGCGTACTGCGTAGCCGACTCACCAACAGCTGGATTTTCTGTTCGAAATCTGTCCCGGACACCTTCCACAGTAAATCCAAACCGCTTCAGTAAAGCAGCCTTCACCTTTGTATAGTTGGCTGCATCGGTTGGCTTCAGCCTACTGTATACGATAAGCACTTCGCCACTCAAGCAAGTATTCAAAGCAGTTGCCTATTGATGTTCCGGCCAATTCTGGCTCCTTGCAATCGTCTCAAATCTCTGAAGGTACGCGTCGAGGTCGTCTTTCCTTTAATCAAACACTACAAGCAGCTTGGTTTGGTTCAAGCGGAAGCCATGATCTTCCCGTTCGTTGCTTTCGACTAGCTTAGACGAGAGTTTCGCTTCGCTGTTGCAAACGGAGCCGCCCGAGTTCCATCTCGTGCTGCCGCTGCCGTTTCCTTTCAGCCATCTCCGCCTCTCTTTCTTCTTTCGCCCTCTCACCTGCTAGCTTTACTCTCTCCAGTTCCAACTTCAATCGCTGCTCCCTTTCTTTTTTCAGCTGTCACTCATTTGCCTCTATTTCTTCTTTCGCCCTCTAAGCTGCCAAGCTATCTCTCTTCACCGCATCTTTCTCCTTCAGGCTCACCCACTTCCGTAGTTCTGCTTCTAAAAACCCGTCTTCTCACCAAGAGCGTCTAACTTCTCGAGATCCATGGTGCCTTTCAAATAAAATTCTAGCCGCGTGCTGAGATATCTGCCGACTCAGTCTATCGAAACACTCTCTGCACACTCGTTAATTAGAACACTGAGCAACAGACAAAAATGTTTCGATAGCACTATGAACGACTCGATAACCTTTCTCACTACTTTGGACACAATGTGCAGCATAAAGATCCTTGTCGCGGACGCCAGATTAATTGTAACAGGTCCCGATATTGGGGAAGCGATCGGTGGGCTAATTGCATAGGCAGAAGTATCGGCCCCCAAAATAGCACCATGAAAGAGCAGACAATTTAGAAGTGGCCTTATTTGGTGCGCCAGCGGACGCCTGGTGTGGTCGAAAGAACGAGTGAGAGCCGAGAGTTGATAAACTAAACAAAATTATATTCTCAAATATGGCAGATCAAACGATACACAAATATGCACACTCGACAATAGTTGAATACGATATGTCACCAACTAAACAACGTCCTACACAGTGCAATCAGCTACACTCGAAACAGCGGACACAGACAACAATGCGCATTACAATGCAATCACCTGCATCGAACAACCAAGGCACTTAAAGACTAAAGATTTCGGAAACTTTTTCAGATCAAAGTCCTTGGAACGAAGTGTGAATGATACTTTTACAAGAATTACTCACTCAATTTCCATCGCTGTTTTCCATCCCATGCCCCTGAAGTTTCTTTTCAAGGCAACTTCGCGTCTTCAAATGGCCGTTCTCCAAGCACCAAACTTCGCCGGTAACACGTCGGCTTCCCACGCGTTGCGATGGAAGGACGCGTCTTCGCTCTCTGGCAGTAGTCTCACACTATTCTTCTGCTGGTTGTACAAGCCTTCACCCTTCAGACAGAATCCCTCATCATCGCCTGCTCTGTCACTAAGGACAAGACCTTCGCGGTGCGATATGGCGTAAAGGCCTTACGCACACTTGCGCAAAACTTCCATCTGCCTACGCACATGGGCGCAAACTTTCTTCTCCTGCTTGGTCACTGAGGAGAAAAGGTTCGCCACCAAGGCGCAATACCCAACGCACGCTGGCGCAATCTTTCCTGTTCTCCTGATCTCCCTTCTCCGCTGCTCGCTTAAACACTCTTGAAGCTACCTTCCAGAAATTTCTAATCATTTCG
Organism: Rhipicephalus annulatus; assembly: GCA_013436015.1. Lineage (NCBI taxonomy): Eukaryota > Metazoa > Arthropoda > Arachnida > Ixodida > Ixodidae > Rhipicephalus > Rhipicephalus annulatus. The sequence continues at coordinate 782,094 of WOVY01014954.1, forward strand.
TCGGCGTGATGCACAGCCAAGGCTGGGGAAAGAGCGAGACGTTTCAAGGGCCGTCCGCAGCCCGTGACGCAACTGGGGAAAGTGTTTATGTTTATAAGAGTGAAAAGAAGAGAAAAGAGACCCCCGTAACTGTCTGAATCAGGGTGCGACACCTCAACAATAGCTCACAAAGGATGGCGGTAAAGAGGGATTAAAAGGATAGAATTAAAGGTATAGATAGAGAGATGCGCTGGGACAGCGAGCGAGGACATATGAGGTTTAGGAGAAATAGGAAAGATGGAAACACAGTCACAGGAATCCGAAGATGGGGCACCACTTGCGAGACCTCTTGTCGGCGTCAGGAGATGGCGTAGGGCAAGTCCAGCAGGTAAGCTACGCTGTGGTCATAGATCGGCATCAGGAGATGTAGGGCCAGCCCAGTCGGCCAGAGCTAAGCTGACGTCGGAGATTGTGAGGGCACAAGCGGTCAGCACGGAATTCAGCGAGCGAGTCCTGACGCAACTTTACATCACCATGCCCGTTTCCTTCCAGATCTTTCCAGGGCTTGCTCGTCGGCCGATGTGAAGAGGTTGGTCGGCGAAACTACGCTTCCGAGGGGGAGACGAGACGGCATGCCCGGGGAGCCTTTGGATGCTTGTCTTCTTCTTTATTGTTGACCTCGAGGCTTTTCTCTGCCGCTTGGTCGCCAGAATTCAGTGGCGCCCTTTTTGCAGCGCTCGTTTGTAACAGTGCATCATGTAACAACATGACTACATGCTACGCTCAAGATAGGCTAGGAGCATTTCGCTCCCTTCTCTTATACGAAATTCAATATTACGGGACTTGAATAGATCACAAAGGTATGATACCGGTGAAAACATGATAACCCAAGATGCGTGTCATGTAACAGCATGACTACATGCTGCGCTCATAATGCACTCGCAGCCATTTCACTAGCATAACATGTACCAAACTCGGTATTACGCGACGCCAACCAACGACATAGGTAAAATGACGCATCGGAACGTGACAATCACGACATGCGTGTCATGTAACAACATGACTACGTTCCACACTGATGATGCGCTCACAACCATTTCGCTAGCTTCACATATGCAAAGTTTGGTATTATGTGACTCCATTGGATGATGAAGGTAGGTGACTGGTGCAAAGAGGATAATCATAAGATTCGTGTCTTGTGAGAACATCACTACATGTCACACTCCCCGCCGAGGTGGTCTAGTGGCTAAGGTAGTCGACTGCTGACCCGCAGGTTGCGGGATCAAATCCCCACTGCGGCGGCTGCATTTCCGATGGAGCCGAAAATGCTGTAGGCCCGTGTGCTCAGATTTGGGTGCACTTTAAAGAACCCCAGGTGGTCAAAATTTAAGAAGCCCTCCACCACGGTGTCTCTCATAATCATATGGTAGTTTTGGGACGTTAAACCTCAAATATCAATCAATTCCTCTTCATGGCGTCTAACAAAGCCAACACAGGACACGTCTTCTAGCAAGTTTCATGACTGAAAAAAAAGAAAAACTAACTGATCGAGCTGGACCGTCTCGACAGCAGATGAAGATGAAAGCCACAACAGCAGATGAAAATGAACGCCGAGTTACCAAGTCCCTAGGACGCTTCGACATTTAGACGGGAGGATGAAGGTAATCGGTAGACACGACATTAATTGCCCAGTACAGCAACAGGTGGGAAAAGAAAGTCAGGGCGAGATGCACTGATTCCAGGGTGAGGAGGTGGGCAGAGGGTGCCACTGCATTAGAAATGCAAGCTGCCCACCCTGTATGTACAGACACTGGATCTTGACCTTCAGGGTAGTGCCAGTGGCAGATTTCTTCTGTGCGTTTTCGAAAAATAAAAATTCACAGCTTGCACGTTAACGAAAAAATTCCACCATCTCCACGAAGTAGACCATGAGGTGATGCAGAGCATCGTGGGAGTTCCCAAAACAATGTCCCTGTGATGCGCGGTAATGAACCAAGTTAACAACGTCAGAACACGCAAGGTTCACCACTAAGGTAGCCCCGCAAACCGGTAAACACTGCCGTTAAAAACACCTTTGAATTGCCCCGGGATTCGCCGCATCCCGCCATGATACCTTTCGGGAACCTTGGTGTAAGTTTTTTACTTAAGCCACTTATGTAAATTGAGAGTTTCTTTGCCATAATGCAGTGAAGAAACTTTAGTACTGTGAGATGTAGAGAAAGAGATATGGTATGAAGATAGGCTAGTCGGAAAGCACATATCAGATTTGTTACCCTGCAATGGGGAAGGGGAAATGGAAGACAGAAAAGTAATAAAAACAGAATGAGACAAAGATCAGGATGAAAACAAAAACACGCACAACAGTTCGAATAGGTGGATCGATCGCAGAAACTTCAGGGCCTTTGTCGCCTTTAGGCATCAAGCTCGTGGGGTGATCTTATGACCACAGTAAACGATATTACAGAACATTGCAGACTAAATAGACTCAAATACCTACCATTACACAACAAATTGAACAAAAGACAGCCCGTAACTCTGAGGCTATTACAGACAAGTACCTACCGCGCCCCGGCAATCCTTCATCTGTGTTATCTACACCTATACCTGATGCACGCGTGTAAATCGTGCGGGGAAAGGGCCACCCTGCGGCACATGCTTTAGAGGTTTGCCGGGCAAGTTAATGTCACTGCCGCTGCTCCTTTCGCGAGTATTTTAGGTAGGGATGAACTCTAAGACCGCCGCTGCGGCTGCGGTCACTGTTGCGGATCGGCAGCGCCAACCACGCTGCCGCTGGGAGGCAGCACTCACCAGCGATGAGCTGGTCGACAAGCTTTGAGCCGTCCGGCAAGCCGAAGATGCCGCCCGGGTACAAGAACTTCGAGTGGTCACGTGAGGCACCACCATCACAATCGACGAAGGATGGGAAAAAACAGGGTTTTTTTCCCCCACCTCGCCCAGAGGAAACTGTCGGACATCAAATAAAGTTTATTCATTCGTTCTTTTGAGTATTTCGTCATTCCAAACTTAGTTTTTAGAAAAGCAGCTGGTCGTTGAGGCGTGCAAACACTCTTCTCATGGACTGACTCTGACATCTGTACTGAAGAGACTGACACAAAATATGTTCGATGGTTTCGTCAGCACCGCAATGGTCACAAGCAACACTGTCTGCCCATCCGATGCGCCAAGCGAAGGCATTCATATAAGACACTCCAAGCGACATGCGGCAGAGAATGGTTGTCTCAGATGTGGAACAACCAGATGAAATTTTAAGCCTTAGGCATGGATCCAGGTGGTGAAAATGGCTGTGGCAAAATGCGCGCGTGTTCTACTGAGACCTGGTGAATTTGGGCGCGAGCAGCCTAAATCTCGCTGCTTCGTCGCTTCTTGACAGTGGAATGTGACCCATCATGCCATTTTCAAGAGATTCGTGAGATTTAGTGGTACTTTTGTGAGTTACCTTGAAGATATAACTTCCTAAAATTCTCACTTTGAAATATACCAGACAGTTATCAAGTCTAAAGTATTATAAATGCAAATTCAAATGGTTAATTCGACCGTTGGTGGCGACTGTGCCACAGCGTCACGGAGTGATGCAAAGTGCCATCACTACATTAACAAGGCGTCACTATTATTTAAAATAAAAAGTATTTGACGTCATCAAGAAGTCACAAATTCTCACGGGGCGTACTGCGGTGCAACTGGACACGATTGGATGGATAGATGGACGGATTGACGGACGGACGGACAGACGAACGGACGGACGGATAGATGGATGAAAGGATGGTTGCATGGATGGACGGATTTACGGACGGACGGATGGACGGACAGACGAACGGACGGACGGATGGATGGATGGAAGGATGGATGCATGTATGGACGCATGAATATACGGACGAACGGACGGATGGACGGATGGATGGGTGGGTTCGACGGGTGAACGGATGTACGGATGGACGGATGGACAGACAGACGGACGGATGGATGGAGAAGAAATCTCCGCCGTTCTGGTCGCCGGTTCTTTCCTGTTCTCTCCGTAGACCGCTCCTCAGTTCACCTTGGCTAGTGCTTTCTCGGCGGACTTCAGCCTTTCTCCCATTGCCCTTGTTTTTCCTTGCTCTGTCGCCAACGCAGTCTCCAACTCGGTGAAGGTCACTCTGGGTTACCATCATTTTCTCCATTTTTTCCTCGACCTCACATTGCCTACACTTCGCGTCAGCCTCTTCTTCTTCCGCTTCTACACTTGGGTCCACTTTCAAACCAACACCACATCCTGAAAACTTCACAGTCTCTTTAACCATGTCTTTCTGACACCAATTGTCCCTATAGCTTTCCTCACTCGATAATTACAAAACTCGAGCCCTGCCCTACTAAAAAGAGGAAGTCTAAACTCTAGTACAAAAATTTGCGTGTTCAAGGTATGTGCACCTCCCCCACGGTGTGGCAAAAGAAAAAAAACAACAAAAAACAGAAACCAAACACATACACACTCACAAACTAATAAATACCTATTGACTGACCCCGAAGAAGCCATACAATAAAATAAGTGCTACAGCGATTTTAACTGCTGCCCTATCATTATAAAGACTAGCTCAAAACATGAAAAACAACTCATCTGCGCAGTCGATCGGGAGCACTCAAAAAACACGTCCATCCACCATGACAGTCCGAACCGAACGGGATGCCGTTATAGCGCCCTCTATTGGGCGGCAAACGAAACCGGAAAGTGCGTAACTTCAAGACAAGGACGAATAGACGGTGCTTGGCAGTGCGAAGAGAGCCTCCGCTCGGGTTTCCTGTTCCCTTAGGTATACACCGACTGAGAAAAAAAATTGTCTGCGTGTCTGGGTGCTGCGCCTCAAATATTGTGGGAAGACGGTAGTCCTCTGCAAGCCATATTTTGTGCATAGCGTTGCATTTTCAGTGCAGCGTAAAAAAACAGTGTCTTTAGCGTGGATTCTGTGTTATTTCTTATAAAGGAACACACCATCTAATACTTTCTTATTGATGTTGCGCCTCATATATGCGTAATATTGGCTTTTTGATCAAATATGTTTACAAATATGAACGCATCTACCAGTTCCACATGCCTGGACGTTCAGCAAGTATTCTAACCCTCGCTGGATAGATGACTCTTGTGGCAGACACCAAACATTTTGCGTTCATGTATCCGAACAACTGCAATCTTTTCTCAAATTGAACATGGCTTTTGTCTTCGAATCGTTTAAGTGAATGCAGCAGAGACTATGTCAGTTTGACTGCAAATGTGCAATGCTCATGAAAGTGGGGTGACATTTCATGTTTATAGCACAGAGCCACTGGGAAAGTACTTCATAAGAACTCTGTGCGCTACGCATGAGCGCATTATTATTTAATTCTTGTTTATGCGCACGCGAAATTACCGATGAGTCAATTTATGCTAATGCTGGAATCCAGTGTTAGCAGTATTTGATAGCGAACTATCGACGACTGTAGAACAAATGACTGAAAGGGTGGGACAGACTTTAGTGCTTCCCTCGTGCGCTGTCACACTGTATGATTTATATCTACCACTTTTTGTTGTAAGCATATTTCCTACTGTCATTACCTATTATTATTGTGCGTTATGCCTCTTTAGCTTGTATTAACAATACATATGAACTTGATGACGTATTTGTGTTCGACGCAGCTGTTGAAGGTTTTGTCAGCGTAATTACGTTTTCTTACTTAGTTAAGCTAATATCCTGTCTTAAATTTTGTTTTTGTAACACCCCCCTACCTCCTTCTCACTGGTATGGAAAGTTTGGGTAATAAATTAATAAACAAGAGGCCAGGTTAAAGTCAGAAGCGTACCTAATGTACACTCGGTGTACTCAATTCAATCATTAGTGATTCATTTTAAACTAGTAGAAAACACGTGCATATGAGTGCACTTTCCGCCAACTTACCACAGAACTCAGGGCACTGTAGATGGCATCGACAGTTCCATTGATGATGTTGACTCTGAGAACATGCTTTAACTCTCGCTCTCTAAGGCGCTTGAGGGAGTCGAGATGACTTTGTTCCCAAGCGTACATCTTCACGGTCCGTATGGAACTGAGCAGATCGAGCATGCTCTTCAGTCGGTCGTCGCGAAGCTTCATACTGCGACACTGCGAAGGAAAAAAACAGAATAACACACTTGGTGCCATCCTTACCTCTTTGTGAGATTTCAACACCATAGCTTCCTCCACGTTATGGGGCCATGGCAAGGTCACCTAACAATTAGTGATTTTCAGTGAAAAGTAAAAATATGCGGTCTATTATCCTGTAGCGACGATAGTGGCAGACGGGAAAGTGGCCGACGTGGCCATGCGATATCGCCCCTTTATCGGAAGCTGTCCAGGCTGCCACCGTACAAGTCTGCCTGGAGCGTCACCTTGTGCTCCTCGGATTCGCGCCTGGAGCTCTAGCATGAGCTGCGCGAGAGGCATGGCGTGGTGGCTATTGATTGATTGATTGATATGTGGGGTTTAACGTCCCAAAACCACTATATTATTATGAGAGACGCCGTAGTGGAGGGCTCCGGAACTTTAGACCACCTGGGGTTCTTTAACGTGCACCCAAATCTGAGCACACGGGCCTACAACATTTCCGCCTCCATCGGAAATGCAGCCGCCGCAGCCGGGATTCGAACCCGCGCCCTGCGGGTCAGCAGCCGAGTATGGCGTGGTGGCTAGTAAAATGAAGACAGTAATGAAGGGCGATGATATCACGAAAATGTTACCTCCTGCCCGCGGAAATTAGCCCGTGATGAAAGCTAAGAAAGTGTAATAACAAGTGAGTCGTGCGGCGAGAACACAGGTAGTACGCATCACAGGCCTCTATGGTTGTTCCGGTGGACGGCACCGCGAGAAGCGCAGTGGGTGGGGGTCACGACGAAGACACACTGATGGCCACAACGAGTAAAACCGAAAAGGCGTCAATCGGTAGCGGACAGTGGTGTGGTGGCAATAAAAAAGAGGATGATGATAAATGGCGAGAATAATTACGCCACAGTTCCTATCCAGATACAAAAATGGTTCGTAAAAATTATTTCAGACAAAAACAAGCCGTATTAGTCGCTTGCTATAAACCCCCACCACCGCCGGTGATCGCCTTTTTGCCATGGCACGTGGGACGTCACGTGCTTCAAGGAAGGAATTTGTCGTCTATCAAAAATGTTTCCGCCCCTGCAAATTCTTCAATTTCACTGCTAGTGTGAAGAAACCCAAATATATCGAAATCACGTGCCGCTCGCCGCGGAATGAGCTCATTCGCGGGAAGGCGTGGTGTCTATCTGCACAGCTGGCTGGTCAATATGCGACAGCTTAGTGTTGCCGGACTCTAAGACCACTCGCATATTTATAAACATTTGCAATGATGAAATATGTTCTGAACCTAATGGGGTAAGCTTTTCCTAGCCTATTTGTGTAGGCACAAGGATTTTCAAAGAACACTGGTCACGATCGATCGAAAAGTGGTTGTCATGACCCCCTATTGGTAAAATCAGAACCTATCTTCTTCCAAGAGGTGACCAGTGGCAGTGTGAAAAGCAGGCGTTTATTTGCCATTGTGTTCTTAGTTTCGTTTCTTTAACAGCTTTCCTTTTGCAGGTCGTTGTTTTCTGTGACAAACAGCCATGCAGTATCCACGTTATTTGTATTCAGGAAGGCTGGCGGGTTTATACTGGTATACTGTAATAGTGTACAGACGTGCTGAATGTAATTATTCCGTGGTGGTGATGGTAAAAGAGAAAACAGTGACACTTCTAAGAACGAAACTCTCTGCTGGGCAGAATATGTCGCAGTTAAAAAAAAAAACAAGCTGTATTCATGTTCTTGTTGGACAAGCCTGTATGCCCCCCTTCCCGCGTTTTTTGTGCATACTGATATTTTTCAGCGTGAACGCCTCTACACATGCTACTAGGTAGATCACGTTCAGCGTCATTCGCTGTATTCTCGAATGTCACATAGGCACCGTTTTCTAAACTTCTCCCCGATCGCACGGTTCCGCGTTTATTGAACACACCATTGTGTTTTGTGTCGAAGCCACTCGACTTGCTCCTGCGACACAAGCACGCTTTGCGGCCTTGCTCTCATCATTTATTTGCTCCGGGTGTGAAGTGCCGACGCATTGAGCCAATTGCGTGATTCTCAGATAACGGTGTACAAAGAAAGAAATATATAGCTAAGTATTACGAACGACCATTCACCATGAGAAACGGTGATGGTCTTCAGTTACGTTGTTCACTACGCACTCAGGTCCGTGCGGAGCACTATTAGTGACGGCATTCTCTGCGTCGTTTCCAAGAGCGCATGTATGACCCAGAGAATGGCTGCGCCGCTATACGTCAGTCATTTGTTCGGCATGAGAGGGGAATAGATTTTGCAAACGGCCTAACAGCAGATTACCATCGAAGAAAAGCGTCCACAGCTTATCCGTGAAAGAATTCATGTTCGCCTTGACCTGGATATAATAATGGGCCCTAGAGACCAAAGCGCACCGGCACTCTGTCAGTCTTGCGAGCCGAATGCAAGCGACAACAGCAAGCTAAGCAAGTGGTATTGGAGGAAGAGCATCATCGACTCGGCAATGGCGGGAATTCGTACGCCGGGATGGCAGTTTCTAGAGCAACGTTCTGCTGCAACGTCTGTAAGCGCCTGTGAACGCACCTTTCAGCTTCACCGGTTAAGCATCTGTAAATTGAGCGCTGGGGTGGTGATTCGTTTTTGTGCACCATTTAGTAAACTTCCTCATTGATAACTGGCGCTCCAAAGACGACACAAGGTATGCCTTCTGTAGAAGAGGCTACGGACGGACGCATGGACGGAAGCATGAATTGTATGTTTAATAACAAAAACACAATCGAGATTGTTATGTTTCGGAATAAGAACAAACTATCTCAATCTCACCTTTATATAATAATACTGAGTACTCGTAAAATTGAGATATTTATTAATTTTAAATGATCTGACACATTTTTTTCAAAGAACACAACTTGAGATTATCTTGTGGGATATGTGTTGCTAAATTAGCTCAGGTAACAGGCGTAATCGGTCGGATTTTACATTCACTTCGAAAAAATTGCTTCTACTACATCGTTCACTGTTTAGCTCTCATTGAAACTATTGTCAATAACTATAGGGTACCACGACAGCTATTGACGTTGGTAACATATACATGCTTCAGAAAAAAAGTACTATGCATAGTTTATTGCTCATTTTCTGACATTTCCTACACTCTTGTTTTGAGATTTTGAATAATTAGGGTGCACCAGCATTATAGTTATGCATTAGCAAAAAATAAAGTCAAATCTGAAATTTTAGGCTCATTAAAAATCTAAGCATTTTAGCCAACCTGCATGCGAGAAATCAAAACTACCCCACCCTTCATAAAGAGAAATGGGAGGTCGACGATATAACATGGTTAAACTCGGGCAAACAGTGCTTATATTGCCCTCGTACCGCTCTTCTGAATCACTGTGATTTAAAAAGTTTGGACCTATTCCACTGTTCATACCACCATAACCGTGAAATATTTGCCAATGTGTAACACTTGATCTTTAAAGTATATTACATTCAGTTACATCCTCGTTTCTTTGAGTCACAAAGTAAAATACTTATATATACGTTTCCTGTTTTTATTTCTTGTAAGTACTTCTGCGAATACTATCTATGTCGTGTATCATGTTGTCATCTATGTCTTTATGCGTAGCGTATAATGTGCTTATATTTTTTCCAGATGGCAAATGCGTTATTATGTTTCTTTTCTATGCAGTGTATTAATATCATCTTTCATCTTTAGTTAATTTATGTAATAAATCACAACTATATATGTACGCCTTGTTATGCAATCACCACCCTCGAGGTTATGCATCACTATGTTAAGCGTAGTGCTGCTACTTCCCTGACTTTTTTACTTGGTATTTTTTTTCTGCTCTGTTCTTTGTGGGGCTGGGAACTACACGTTTTTCCACTCTCTTTAAATCAAGTGCGAGACTAAATATTCCACATACCATTGAAATATTCTGAGCGCCAAGCTATTTATTTTATGTGCCAAACATTTATTCTAAGCGCAAACTCAGTTAGGTCACGTGCCAGTGAGTTTAATCTAAGTTCATCAGGTTTAATTCAATTGTCAACGGCTTTAAGTCAGTTGCCAGTCTGTTTATCCCATGCAGCAGAAACACACGGTTCGCTACTTTATACAGTGTAAATGTCGGAATAATGTAAACAAAGAGTGGCAGAAAGAACTTTTCACTCGCTCATACATGCTATCGCTTATAAACGAGGTGCCGTGCTCTTTCGCTCTAACGTATTGCTGTCATAGCGTCGAATACAATGAACAGTGCGTATTTATTGCATTTCTGGGTACCAAATGTATTTGCTCATAGAGCCCACGTTAGTCTATGCTTCATCGCTACTGCATTATTCCGGCTGATCGTACACATCATTGCATATGCAGAGGCTCATTTCGTCTGATCAGCAGATGGCATTGGCTTCTTATTTGCTGAGGCGTTTACAGTCGTCTGTTCAGCTCAGTGAGAACGATGGTGACCGATGATGATAATTATCCGTTCTTGAAATCAGCAATTACGATTTCAAAACGTAACTAGCATTTATTTGGGTTCATATGAAATTCAGTTCTCTTTATAAAAGCATCAAAGGAGACAGTACTGTTTTCATGTAATTAACAGATGGCACTGGAGTTTCTTGAACGTGTTTGCTTGAAACATGTGTGTTTCACCTGATAAGCTGAATTTTGTTCGAATAAAAAGATAACAGCTAATATGAATGTAATTTATGACTTTCGTTTTCCACATCAGAATTATCAGTTTACGTCTTATGCGAACTGCAGGGCCAAAACCTCTCCGAATTGATAAGACAGATGATTGGGTTTGTTTGGTCACTGGAAATCAACATATTTGCAGAGCGCAAGACTACGAGTGGTTACGACGTAACTACGGAAGAAGAGACAAGAAAAAAAAGAGCACTGATTTCAACTGAAATTTTATTAGTTAAAACGCTGGAAATATATACTCGAGACATAACATCACCGCGCAAACCGCGCAACCTATTGCATCACAGCAAGACAATATTCATCTCATCATATGATTACAACGCCACAGGTCAGCACAAACTCGCGATCTATTGTATCAAAGCCAGAAACTCGATATCTTTTTTAGTCAGAGCAAGCGAAAGCATGCTGATACATTGATCACCCGGCATTTGCATTTCATTGGCCTCCATTATCTCCCGTGTTAGCTGGTGACGCTGTTCGGCTACAACAGTGCACTTTTTTGAATTCCGGTCTGCAACCACAATCTATACAATGAATTCCCAAATGACCTTGCACAGCTGAGTATACATTGTAATGATGCTCCTTTAAACGCTCAATCAGGCACCGGCCCGTTCACCGGACTTATATCTTGCCGCATGAAAACAGTAGCAAATAAACGACGGCTGTCACACATGATACAAATAGCCTTCTATATTTGCTTGCACAGGAGCTCCTTCGCGCGGACTGCGCATTCACCAGTTTGCAAAGCGCTGAAAACTTTTCTGGGGCAGAGAAAACAACCTTCACATCAACCTTATCACCTATGTTTTTTTTTTAAATTGTGAGAAATTCTTTGTAGATAGGGAATCCCAGCCACGTGCTTTGAGCTACTAGCCACGCAGTTCACTGGTGCTTCTCGTCCCTGCTTAATTGTCCTAACCATCTTCCGCCACCGAAATCAGCACATGATCGGCGAAACCAGCGCTGATCAGGTGGGAAGCCTGTTCAATGAAGCTGCTGATTAACAAGTGGCCGCAAGACTTTCGGAGGACATTTCTTAAATGGTTATTTGCGATCCCTCTCTTTACGAGCTTTGAATGAGCCGACAAATACGGCAGAAGAGGTCTGCTTCCTCTAGGCTCACATTTCCAGCAAAGGTGATCGCTTGAGATCGTTATTCTCAAATATAAAAACTTTAACGAAGCATCCTGCGGAACCTCATGCGTCAGAATAAGAGTTGCCATACACTAATCGAAAAGACGTAATATGTTTGAAACGGCAGCTTCAAAGCCGCGACCATCGCAGTATAAAAGCCCAAGAAAACTGTCATCAAACCTTTACGAAAGCCGTTCTGTCGAGGCGGCTAGCCAGGAGTCGGTCATTGTGAGCGAGAAAAATGTCACTTAAAACATGTGCTATGCAAGAACCGATGCACACTTCTCTTTTCTTGAATAAAAGTGCCTTCGTTCCATGATACGAACGTTGTCTTTAGGTAAAAGGCCAATGAGGTCAACGAAATCTAAATACTGGGTGATCGTTGTATCAGCAAGCCTTCGCTTACTCTGACTAAAAAAAAGATATCGAGTTTCTGGCTTCGACACAATATATCGTGAATTTGCGCTGAGATGTGGTGTCGTAATCATATAATCAGATGATGATTGTCCTGCTGTGACGCAATGGGTTGCGTAGTTTACGCGGTGATGTTATGTCACGAGTATATATTTCCAGCGTTTTCGATAATTAAATTTCAGTTGAAGTCAGCGCTCTTTCTGTCCTTGTCTCTTCTTTTGTAAATACTTCGTAACCACTTGTAGTCTTGCGCTGAGCAAATATGTTGACTCTTCGAATTATCACTAATTCGCAACGCTATTGGAGGGCCTCCTAATTCTTTGAGCACGTATCTGCTTTTAACCCATCGCTGCCCACGGCCAGGTTATTCGTATCTTGGTATCCATTCTGGCACTCCGATAACCATGGTTTGTCCTTTGCATTACATAACCAGTCCCAGTCATGTAATGCGATACAAATCTGATTACGAGCTTTAGTGACGAAGACGAAATATTCGTTAACACGTTCCTGCATTTCATTTCGTGGCCATAAAAAGATACCGCCCAAGCCAAGTAGTCATCTACAAACTTGTACATAGCAAAGTACAAACACTGCTCAAGCGAACAACAGTAGTAATTTTTTTCGCAAATGTTACCACCGAATACAAATAGTAATGATTATTTCTTATGCTTAGCGGCTATTATCTTTTATATTGTAGGAAACTGCATTTCAATTGTACTGCCCCGTATTTTGCTTTTTGTGCAAAGATTTACTGACATCTGAATTAAAGTCGTTGGCAATCTGCATAAACCTCACGGCACTTGGAGTAAACTCACTGGTACGCGGCCAAACTGAGGAGGCGCTCTGAATAAATACGTTGGCATTTGGATTAAATGTTTCACTTATGGATGAAGGGGCTTGGCACTCAGGGGCCGGATTCACGAAACTCACTCACAAAAACACTTTGGTGCAAGAGATATTTTGTTGCGTAAGGCGATTCACAAAACAAAAAAAAAATTGGCAGATCCCATGTACAGTGAGAAACGATGATATCTAAAGCACGAATGAGAAATGCTGATATATCACTTTGAAATCTGCACAACGTCACGTTGTGGACGTAAATGATGCCGTACATAATTTCCGCGTCATGATTATAATGTTTGGATGAGTCGTTTATCTTCGTCATCTATTCACGTGACGTGATATCAAATTTAGTAGGTGTGGACCTAGCTAAACGGCCACGAGCACGCTATTAGCGTGGTATGTTGTCATGTTCTTACATGACACGCGTGTCATGATTATCATGGTTGCACCAGTCATATAATTCGCCTTTCATTGACGTCACGTAACACAAAATTTGGTATATGTGGAGGTAGCCAAACGGCCGCGAGCGCATCATGAAGGGCCTGATATAATCCAGTGTAGCGTTGGCGCGCGCGCACGCTGGCCAAAGCGACGCTACGTTAGCAAAACGCGAGCACTCTACAGTCTGATGCCATGTGCGACCAGCGTCGATCGGCGTGGCCCGACGGCAACCAGTGCGAAATGCGACATGCTGCATTTCGTGCCAATGCGTTACCCGGACAACACTGCATCTCCCTCTTTTCGTGATGGAGGGATGCCGGACACGCTGAAACGCGCATGCGTCAAAGCAACGCAGCGCGGCGCGTGCCTGCGAGTACATGGAATGACTGGCACCTGGCGTGGCAACGCTGGCGTGATGCCACGAAATGAACGTTGGAAATGAACACAGCACGCACACCGTGTCACGCCGAAATGTATTGGCACATTGACTGTGGCATGTACTCATGTTCCCACGTGACACGCATCTCATGATTATCATATTTGCACCAGTCACATACCTTCGTCATCCGTTGGCGTCATTTAATACCAAATTTGGCATATGTGAAGGTAGCGACACAGCCGCGAGCACATCATGAATGTGCCATGTAGTCATGTTGTTACATGACACGCACGTCGTGATTATCATGTTTGGATGTGTCATTTACCTATGTCGTCCGTTCGCGTCGCGTAATACTAAGTTTGGTGCATGTGAAGCTAACGAAATGGCTGCAAGCGCATCATGAGCGCAGCATGTAGACATGTTGTTACACGACACGCATCTTTTTTTATCATGTTTGCAATCATACCTTCGTCATCCATTCACGTCCCGTAATATCGAATTTGGTATAAGTGAAGCTAGCGAAACAGCCGCCAGCGTATCATGAGCGTGGCATGTAGTCGTGTTGTTACATAACATGCATCTCGTGATTATCATGTTTGCACCAGTGACATACCTTTTTCATCCATTCACGTCTCATAATACCAAATATAGTATATATGACGCTAGCGAAACGGCCGCGAGTGCATCATGAGCGTGGCACATATTCATGTTGTTACATAACACGCGCGTCATAATTTTCATGTTAGGGTCTGTCACTTGCGTTCGCCATGCAATCCTGCCACACCATATCAGTTTTGCAACATGTCATGTGAACGAAAGTATCGCAAGAGCTGCAGTACTATGAAATGTAAATCATGACATTGATGGCATACATATCATGATTTTCATGTTATGACTAGCCAAGTATGTTCTTAATACAGTCATGTTATGGCCTACTAAGTTTGATATCGATACCATTATCAAAGCGACCAGGAGAGCAAACATTCGTAGGCGGCTTGATAGATAGATAGATGTGCTCAAAGCGCCGAAGTTCGCTAAGAAATGCTTCACATTTTAAAAAATCTGTGCGCTAGTCGCGGAGGTGATAAGGGGTAGAATGCAATGTGACGAACAAATGCCACCACCGTGCCGTCATGTCAAACCGTTGGAAACACCTTCTTGAGCATCACGTTGCACTGTCAGCGCGGTGCGTTAAACGCTACAGTCCTTGGAGTTACTAGTGCGTGCCTTTCCTAGTGTAAAGGCAGACATAAAAAACATAGACACGTTGTTGTGAAGCCTCAGATATACGAAATATTTGCTTTTTTAATTGACAATCGCACAACCATGAACGCTAAATCTTTAAATATTGGTGGGCGCTGCGGATAGGGTTGGCCGTTGGGTGCCGTTTAAGGTCTCGTAAGGGCAGACAAACAGACAAATGTACAGACAGACAGACCAAAATGCTTCCGTCGAAAGTCCCCAAGAAAGAATGTCGTCTTTAAAAACGTCGTAAGGGGCCGTGTTGTCACATCGGCCGCAGCAAATAAAGCGCGCTGTGACTGCCCGGGAACATGTCAACGATAAAGATGCGGCTGCTATATTTGCCCACGTCAATGAAAAGTGCTCCTAAGTGCATTCACGAAGCGAAATTTTGCATAAAAACAGCGTGACTCAGAAAAAATTCCAAGAGTGGTCCGGACCACTGTTAGGAACAATGTGACTGCTTAGAACCTGCCACCGTGGTGGTATACTGTAGTGCCCTGGCTGGTTTTGAGTTAATTCACGCCCATGAAGGGCTGCCTGATGACTGCTGGTGCGTTTTTATTTCTTTCAGCACTTTGAGTTTCGTCTGTTGCTCCCTTTGTACGCAGTTGATGGTGTTGACAACTACCGTCGTCCAATAATTTCGAAGTCGCAGCAGTTGAAGAATTCCATTGAGCGTTAATGGCGTAAAATTATGTATGTAAATATTTGTGGTTGGATGAAATTCAATGTGTTACATGAATAGTCGGTGCATTCGAAGACGGTACGGTATAGGATCAACCTTAATTATTATGTTGTTGTATTGCGCCCTATGTTATCCATTTAAAAATATGATTCAAGACCCTTGCCTTATTGGTTGAAATTACCACCAAACAGGTTGATGGGAGCACAATACTTGCACGCTATTGAAAATAAAATGAAAAAAAAAGTTCAGTGAGTGGTCGATAAAGCTTGTGCTCTAGTGTGATAAAGCTTCGTACTCTAGCTCTAACTGTCCAATGGGTGCGATCTCTGAAATACAGCTGTCGATACACCTTGGGACGATCTTGAACGGCGCGTACTTTGTAAACTGAGGCGTATTAGTGGTTTGTGTGATTGCGCATGAAACTACGAGCAAATCAAGCATTTTCAACTTCACTGCTCATAAACTCGATCAGAACCGTGATAGTAAGGCAAGCAGTTGGGATAAAATGACCCTAGTAACTTTGAATGACACCGGAAGTATGCAAACCCTCACGGTTCTGGAGCAAACCTTGGCTGAAGCGTCCCTGCGACAATTACCAGCCGTTTAATTTGGTGCACGAATACCATTCAAAGGTAGAGCGAGCTACTGAGATGTGTTTTGTGCGACGCAGCGACCACTTGACCTTGAAATGGTTGCGTTGCGAAGGCGAATCCCCCGTCGCATGCTCTGTTCGAAGCAGATGATGGCTTGGCCGACAGGCACAGCTTCTGAGTGGTTGTGAAGCAATACCCTCAACAACAGCTCACTCCGTGACGTTGCTAAAACACTTCTTTCATCTGGCATGCCTGTAGTGTTCGTCATATCATCCCCCTAGCACTTAACAGCAAATTTAGTCGCGCCGTGAAAAGTGTACAAGTACTACTTTCTAAGAGCTATTTAACAGTTTTTCCTTACTCTATGTTCTCGGACGTGCTGCGCAGTTGTAGAAAACAACATGGCATCGTAAACAGCGTATCGATTGATTGATTGACTGAGTGATTGGTTGATTGAATGATTGATATGTGGGGTTTAACGTCCCGAAACCGCCATATGATTATGAGAAACGCCGTAGTGGAGGGCTCCAGAAAGTTCGACCACCCAGGGTTCATTAACGTACACCCAAATCTGAGCACACGGGCCTACAACATTAAACAGCGTATAGGTGGGTGCAAATTTTAGCAAACGCCTCTCGCTCTAGTTCCTTCAGCATTCGACTGGATGCGTTGTGATCACCGCTGCTTTTTCGGTGCTATTAATTGTTGTGAAAACCAGCGGCAGTGTATTGGTGTACAGTGACGCTTATCAAAGTGTGTGCTTCGGTTTGTTTATCAAGTGAGATCGGCGCCTGTGCATCAACAACTAGCACTCAAAAACGCTGCAATGTGAGTTGGTGCGCTGTAACAGTTCGTTCGCTTCACTTTGCAATCTCTCAGTTGGGTGATGTGCAACATTTCGGATTTACAGCGTTTTGGCGCCTTATTTTAATCACCCCAAGTACGTACGGAAACGTACGGACTACGCGTTGTCTACGGTTCTTGCTTTGTCACTGGTTAGCCCGTACGCTTCTATTTTCTTGTGGGCAACATAATGCTCGGGAGTGAAACGATGTTCGTTGTGAGCAGTGGTGCTGTGTTGAGGTTTCCAAGACTTGTGAAGGAGCTGTGGTTGTGTCACCCAAAATTCAAAAACAGCGTCGATAACTGTTTTGCCCTGTGGAGTTGCGGTGGCGGAGCTTGGCGCTTTTGTCTGTTAACTCGTCCCTTATCCTTTTTGTGACAGCCATAGTCCTAGCACCGTGATGTGACGAACCGAAGCTGCGAGATGCTACAATCTGTTGTGGATCGTGTTACTTTGGCAGCGCGCATAGACTGTTCTTCGGTAAAAACTTGAGTTCTATGTGCTAGCAAGGGCCCGTGAACGTCAAGCTTCCCTCCGTCCCCCAGATAGATAAAATATTTCACCGATGCTTTGCTTTGGATGAAGTTGTATTATAGTATAGGCTAAATACAGGTTTGCGAGTTCATCTGGCCATCATTTTGCACGGCACTAGAGCCTACAGCCGGTCATGGACAGTTCTTATACTATATCAATGGACGTGCACACTTGGCCAGCCCTTCATCGCTGTCTTTGGCAGCTTCCAGTCTGCAGATGTCCTTTACATATTGGCCCTATAGCAAACTTGTTTCCTCAAGACACTGATGGCTCTTAAATGCTGCCACTGGTGAGTTGACCTTGCAGAACTAAATTTGTTGCTATTCACGCAGTACTATAACAACTGCAAGTTTTTAAGCCCATCAGATGTAAGGTTTCCTTATGTGATGTTCAAGTATGAAAAATTCACTACAGCTGTTATATACATACATATATTATGAAGAGGCGGACAAATACATCAGAAGTATTTTGTGATTTGACATAAGTGAGCTCTTGTTTAATTATTAGGATGGGCCTGTATATTTACCATGTTTGATAGTTGGAAAGGTAATGTGAATATATTTTCCAGGAGCCAGGTTGCACTTGAGGAAATTATGTTATCTTGAAATATTAGTTCTATAGACGATTACCGCAATGGTAGCACTATACTTCACTAGGACATATATATTGCGGTACGTAAATTTTACTTGGGGCTTCAGTTTGTTTCAAAGTGATTATAGCAGATTTTGTCACTTTGATGAAGTTATCACTTTGTGAAAAAATTACAGCAGAGTGCTTTAAATGACTGTTTTTAAATATCTCGTTTATGGCTCCTTACAGGTCGCAGAGTTTAGTTTGTTAAAATCTTGTGATGCATCGACTGCACGCACTGGCACATCAAGCCCCATCTTAACTTAGAACACCTGTACAATAATAGGAAGGACACGTGCTCTCTAAATGTGCAAATCTTTGTCACTGCTGGGACTGTTATTATTCAGCGGACCAGGGAGTGGCCTGCTATCTTCTTGGGAGCTTCGAGGGCACAAAACTGCCTAACGGCTGGCTGCAAGGTTAGTTTTTTTACTACATACGATTAAGTAAACACCACTTACTGTGCACAAATTGAAAACCCAAGTATGGTTGCTTGCAGCGGAATCCTGTATTATTCTTACACATATTGCTTATTGAACAATAATAGAACTATATTGCGAAATATTTGAGAATGTTGAAAGTTGAAAGCCTGCCGCCTATGAATGAAACTACAATCATCTGAGGCTAAAAAAACTCGCTTTTCAACGAGCACAAATACTTTGATTCCTTATTGAGCTCTCGAGCTTGTGACTCACCCTGTTGATTAAGTGCCCTGGTAGAAAATGGCAAGTAGGGTGAAAATCGCCTGGCTGTTCACAACTTGCAAGGAGAAAGAACTATTGTACAACCCTCAGACGACATAGGGTCAGTAACTGCATATTTTAATTGATGCAGCTTTTTCTCTCCCAGTGCTGTGGCATGTCGTGTTTCTACCGAACGTGTTCACCACGATTACAAAGTGATACATATTTTTCTACAAATTGTACCTGACCTAAGTATGCATTGTTGATTTCGAAAGGTGACGTTCAGTGTGCCTCAAAACCACAGCTTCTAATATCTCAGTCTGCGGCTAGCCTACTTCAGCAGCAGTGCGATGCAGCCAGCACACATGCAAGCCAAGTCATGGAGTGCTCCTTTGGTGTTATGTGCAGGACACATCATATCCATCCAGCAAGACACTGATATCAACTATAATGGAAAGTGTTGGTGGCACCTGTAGGAGCCCGTTGTGTTTGTTGCGTATGATTATTTTTCCCGATGAAGTGCATTTTCGGAAGGTTTTCTTTGTTTGGAATAATCGATGTGAGCAACAAGCACACTCATAACCCACAAGTGCTTTGTGTCTTCTAGACTGCCTATATGCTCCTTTATGCGGTATGGTGAGCTGGCTATGTTAAACAGCCCTAAAGTTATGAACATTAGCTGTTGTGTTGTAATTCAGTTTAACTTGTGTTTCTTAGTGAACTTATTTGTGGTCTGCTTCTGGCGCCTAGTCCAAAGTCGAAATAGAAGAATTTTTTTAGCTCGTTACACCTGGCAGAAGTTTCAAGTCTTCATCTCTAACATTGTTGGTTTGCTGCTGTATCATAATAAAATATATTTTCAGTCCTCACTGTTTGTGTGTGTGTTGAGACTTCGTTTCTTGTTATTATTTCTGCATATTTGACATCAGCTTTTGAAAGTACGACATCTGTAAATATGAGCACGTGTTTAGCAACTGTACACTTTTGCATGTACATGGTTGTAACAATAATCTGTATTTTTATAGTTTCCAGCAGTAACAAGGAATCCGATGCTCCACGATCATGTACAATGTATCGACAACAGAGCACAGAAGACCAGCATATAGAAAGGGACTGCCAGTGACTGTTCTGCTGCTCAATGTTTACGACAGCAGAAAGAGCACATTATGATGTCACGAACAGTTTGAATCGTATACGTAGTACCATTCTGTGCAGCTGCAGTTTAACTTCTTTGCAGTGCAATATTCAGCAGTTCCTTTGCTTGCATTCAAAACTATTTAAATTTTGCATGGAAGATACCAAAATATGACACAAATTTAAAGGCTGCTGTAGTATTAGTGGGCCAATTATTTGAAGCTGAAGTTTTGAACATGCATGTTAATCCAAGTGCCTGCGTTTCTGTCCATTTACTGCCATAAATCACAGCATCCATTGTCAGCAATGGTAACTCTGTTTGCATTTTTTGTAGTACAAGTAGAGCAGTGGATGCAGTGATCTTGTACTTATTCGATATAATTCTTCTGTATACACTCATTTGTATCGCACGAATGATGCCATCTGTGTATAAGCTTTGCGACGTGATTCTATTCGGATTATTTTATTTGGAAGAGAATCATTACTACTGCTAGTGTATCTAACAGTAGATTTCAGTGCTTGTGCATTGTTATCCCACTGTCTGTCTGTTTTTCATAAGTCTACTTCTCTGTTTCTACTGTGTAAGCGTAACTTTTTTATTGTATACATTACTCAGATAGGTTTGTTCATATTGTGATTGTGTACTATGCCAGTGACTTAGCTATACAGCTATACCATGCATTTACCTAGTTTTTCTAGGTGTCCGTACTATAGTTTAGCCCAAAAAGGTACTGGTAGACTCTTATATTGAAGCTAGCATCTTAAAATAGTTTGTTAGTGGAAGTGACAATGTGTTTATAACCATTATAGTTATTCTCAGATGAGCTGTGAAATCTCTATGAAAATATATTTACATTTTTGAACTGTGTGAAGGTAAATGTTCTTATGTTATTTTATTGTGGTCTCTGTTTCATGCAAATGACACCTAATTACTTTGTAGGGGCATAGTATTAGTTGTGATTTTACCCATGCGTGCTGAGCAACATCGCAGTTGAGGCCAGCAGCAAGACATTCATGCAGTGCACTGGAGCGTCACCTCACATAATTAGTGTACAGTTTTTGCTCATTAGTAAACTGAATTTTTTCCAAGCAGATTAACAGACAGCTGTATGGGAACTGTGTTGATGTGCAAACTTCGAAGTTTTTTGAGGAGTGTTTTCCGGAAATGAAATAGAGTCTATAGCTGTCAATATAAACACTGTTTGAAACGAAGAGCTTAGTAGCTTAGAATTGTATTATTCATGTATTGTCTAGAATTTCTTCGCGCTGTGCAGACTTTTCAGCCCACGTGTCCTAACAGGCTTTGTTAGTGTGTTGTGAATGGTTAAGCTATGTAAATAAACAGGGTAATATTGCAGACATGCGCCAAATTTGGATGCACAGCCCTTTTCTATAGCCTACATTGTCAGGGGCTTTATTCTTGTGTTTATTATAACTGCTTGGCACTGGGCAGCAGCAGAAACTATGCATTTCCGAGATGAACTAGCTTTTCCGAGATGATTCGAAAAACACAGAGTTCATACATGACAGTGATGGTGGATTTCTCTCGTACGTTACTTTCTGCATATTCAAAACAAGTGTATTAGAATTGTTCTTTTATATTCATTCATTTAAATATTTACACCTGAGTATATGTATGTATGTATGTATGTATGTATGTATGTATGTATGTATGTATGTATGTATGTATGTATGTATGTATGTATGTATGTATGTATGTATGTATGTATGTATGTATGTATGTATGTATGTATGTATGTATAAAATATTATCATCAAATGCCGGAAGAAGAAGAAAGAAGACTGCTGCCTGGAGCGAGCGCGCGCTACTTCACTACTTCTAATAAACCGTATTTGTTCGAAGCAGTCCCTGGTCCCGATCGTCCTAATAATGGTGCCAAGACCAGGATACTACCTCCTCGACGGCAAGAAATGTCAACCTGCCACAGAGCAGCAGAGAAGAAAACGGCGGAGGAGCAGAGGATCGACCTGGATCGAGCGACGAGACCACGGTGGACAGTACGAGCATCAGAACGAACGATTCACAACTAAGGAGTCATTGTTAACCGCCTCAATATGAACAAAAAAGTGATAACGGAGAAAAGGAAAGCGCTTCGCTCCCAGATCACGCGACTGATTAACGCAGCCGAGCAGCAAATTAATGATGGAGCTAACCGAGAGCAGCTGCTTACAGCGCAGGCGCAGATTAAAGCAATAAGCGACAGTCTCGAGAGCGCGAACGAGCAAATGGAAAAGTTTCTAACAGAAGACAATGCCGAAGCTGAATTCGAAAGCGTCATAAAGTATGACATGAAATTAAGGACGATCTTATCTACAATATAAATAATACTTCGACAGCCTGAACAATCGGATTCAAGCGATAGGACAAGGCAGGTGACGCCCTCAAGTACAGGACAAAAAGCAAAGGAACTAGTTAAGCTACCAAAGCTTGAAATGATAAAGTTTGGGGGAAAACTTTGTAGTGGAACCGCTTTTGGTCTCAGTATGAGTCGGCAGTTCACCTGAGACCGAACATGAGCAAGGGACAGAAGTTCAATTACTTGTTAGCATCACTAACCGGAAAAACTGTGGCTGCTATTGAAGGACTTCAATACTCGGCAGAGGAAAATTATGATAACGCAATCAAAATACTGTTAAATACGTTCGGCAGTCAAGAACATTCCATTGAAATGCACATGAATGAGCTATTGAGTTTGGAGAAAGTGAGGTCTGTTCAAGATACCGATGACTTAAATCGGCTAGTACAGATAGTGCAAGTTAACATATTGGCACTCAAGTCACTAAAAGTGGAAACTAAGAGCTATGCGCCGATGTTGTTACCGGTATTGAAAAGAGCAATTCCACCAGAATTATCAGCTCAGTTCAAGTCAAAATAGACTATGAGAAACAGCTCAGCTTCAGAAAACGGCGAGCAAAACAACGCAACGCGAAAAGCGTGCGAGGAAAAGCTGGACAGCCTTATGGTATTCTTAAGAGAGCAAGCGGCTTTTCGTGAAGAAACATAACGTGAACAAGAGAGGATAACTGCAAAACCAAGAGATAACCGCGGACAGATGCGCACAACTTCAAGCTTCTATAGCTCAGCGGACAGAATATGCTTATTCTTCAAGCAGAAAACCCAAGCAACCGAAAACTGTCGTAGGAGCATTCCAATTGATGGAAAGAAAGCTATGCTTACCTAAAATAGAGCATGCTTCAGATGCACGCGACCAAACCACACTGCACGCATTTGCAAGGCCCAAGTAAAATGCAAGCAATGCAAGGGACGACATGCCACGTCAGTATGTAAAACGGTGATGCAGAAAACAAGGGCAGAGCTTGTCTCAACAGCGCAAGCCGGAGCGATGACGTCTACGCTACAAGCAACCGAAAATATCAAGCATAAGTTTGTGCTTTTGCAGACGGCTGTAGCGTGCGTAGAAGGAGAAACATGTGGCCGACATTGCCGTTTGTTATTAGACAGCGGAAGTCAACGTTCATTTATTGACGCGGGATTAGCGAAAGAAATAGGTGCGAAGGTGTTGCGACAGGAAAGGCTGACGATTGGTTCATGTGGAGGAGACGAAGAGGTCAAACTAATGAACATGGTGCAAGTGACTGTAGGATCACAAGAAACAAGCGCTACAACAGTGATTGAAGCGTTACAAGTTGACGTTATCTCACACAGTTGTATACCCACTCCCACTGAGAAACTCAGCGAGAAAATGAAACAGCTAAATATGCAAGTGGCTGATCACAGGACCAAGACGACTGCAACAAATTCTGTAGAAATACTGATTGGCTCAGACTATTATTGGGAATTCTTTACTGGTAGAACTCAAAGAATCGAGGACAGACTGATGGCTGTAGAAACTATACTGGGATGGGTACTGCAAGGGCCGTCAGAGCAAAGCAAGACAAAACTAACACATAATCAAGCAGTCTTGGTTCTGAAGGTCGAAGCTGCGGAGACAGAACTCCAGCAAGAGCTACAGAAGTTCTGGAGCCTGGAGTCAATGGGGATCACAAGAAATAGTTTGGATAACACCGGAAATGAAGTGGTCGAAGAATTCGAGCGCAAGATTGTACAACAAAATGGTCGCTATCAAGTCAGCTTGCCATGGAAACAGGACGTAAACTTTGAAAGCAACAAGGAAAATGAGATAAAAGGCTACAGCGACTGACTAAAAGGCTGCAAAAAAATAAAGACATGCTGTATCGCTACGACAATGCTATATCAGAGTATATGGCATTAGGAGTCACAGAGGAGGTCCAAGAGCCATCAGAACAGCCAAATGCACTTTGCTACTACATGCCACATCATGCGATCATTAGATAGGACCGAGCCACAACAAAGGTTCGAGTAGTGTTTGACGCCTCATCACATTCTCGAAAAGGCATGTCTTTAAACGAGAACATAGAGGCAGGACCCAATTTGAATGAGGACATGCTATCGCTGCTCATTATTTTCCGAAAAGAAAATGTGGCATTAGTTGGAGATGTTGAAAAGGCATTTCTACACATCTCTATACATGAAGAGGACAGAGATGCAATGAGATTTCTGTGGTGGAAGCATGACGCTGCAGGAAGGTTAATGAATGAAGTGCAAACATGGCGCATGACAAGAGTAACGTTCGGAACAACACCAAGCACGTTTATACTGACAGCTACAATTAAACACCATTTGAAACAAGTGGAAGACCAGTTTCCTCATACGACAAGGACACTGCAGAAAGCGATCTACGTGGATGATGTCATTTTGGGAGCAGGAACGCTTGATGGAGCAGTTAAGTTGTATGAAGAGGCAAAGCAAGTGTTCAGAGAGTCGGCGATGAATTTGAGAAAATAGGCATCCAATGAAGAGCGAATAAACAAAATAATTTATGAAAACGAAAGAAACGATTCTCACATATATATTCGATCCAGAGGATTTACAATGCTTCTGGGACATGAAGCATTGTAAATGCTTCATGTCCCAGAAGCATTGTAGGACATGATTTCCTTCCCTATGGAAAAGTGGAATTTATTAACAGATACAACGCACTTGACAAAAAAAGCTGTGTTACAAACCACAGCGAAGATATTTGACCCACTCGGTTTGTTGTCGCCATTCACAGTACGCGCGAAAATAGGACTGCAGAGACTGTGGAAAATTAACGTCACGTAGGACGACCAGCTCCCTAAAGATGAATCTGACAAATGAAAGAACCTTGTGTCTGAAGCGGAGGACTTTCGAGGTATAGAAATCCCACGATGCTACGCAAGCAAGAATAAACCAGTACAAGCATTCAAGCTGCATGTATTTGCCGACGCGAGCCCATTAGCATACGGCGCGGCAGCATACTTGATAGCAGTATACCACGATGGAAGCAAAGAATCAAGGCTGGTAACAGCAAAAAGCCGCGTAGCTCCAATTAAAGAGCTGACATTGGCGCGACTTGAACTGAAGGCGGCGGTGGTAGCATCAAGATCATGCGACTACATCAAAGGTCACTTCAACGAACGTTTTCAGGAAATACACTGCAGTACGGACTCGATGATTGTGCTGCACTGGATTAAAGGAACAAGCAAAAGAGATCCGTTTGTTGCCAACAGAATCGCAGAAATTAGAGGAAAAAAAACTTCAAGCAAGCTGGTCATTCGTTCAAAGTGACGACAACCCTGCTGACCTACTTACACGAGGAATAAGCGCAAAGGCATTGATAACATTAAAGTTATGGTGGAATGGTCCCGAATAGTTAACATCACTGGAAAAGAACTTAGTAAGCATAATTGGCACAAATACAGACGTGGAAGACCAGCATAAAACACAATGTCACCAATGCATGGGAAGAGCCGAAATTGCGCCAATCTTGGAAATCGAAAGGTATTCATCACACGGACGGCTTATAATAGTGACAGCATGGGTGTTCAGTTTCATAAACAACACAAGAAAGGAAAATCACAAAGGGCCGTTGACAGGAAAAGAGGTAACAAATGCAGAGAAATACTGGATACGACAGACCCAAATATCACTGAGACAAACAAAGGGTGAGGCCTATTCAAACAATCGGTCATTTGAAATTAATGGACACGAAGTTTACCTTGATGACGATGGAATCATCAGACAGAAAGTTCGATTGCAGTGCAGCCAAGAATTCAACAAGCACGTAATAGTAATTCCAAAGGATGAGCGTTTCACGGGACCGCCAATCCGTCACGTGCATAAAATGGTATCACACGGAGGAGTTCAAGTGACGCTAGCGCAACTTCGAACTAAGTTCTGGATATTGCAGGGTAGACAAGCAGTGAAAAGAGTTCTAAACAAATGTGTCGTCTGCAAGAGGCATAACTCCAGACCGGCGACACAAGACATACCTCAACTTTCGGCAGACAGAGTCACTGAAGCAGAGCTATTCAGTGTTACGGGAGTTGACTTCACAGGACCTCTTTACGCAAAGGACAAGTACCAGATTGTGAAGCAATATGTACTGATATGCACCTTCTACAAGCATTCCGACGATTTACAGCTCGACGGGGAACACCAGCAGTAATATAATCGGACAATGCCGAACATTTATAAAAGCTGGAAAGGAAATCAACAGAATGTTCGAAACAATTAAAAACGAGGTCTTAAAGAATTACTGCAGTGGCCAACAAATTCAATAGAAAACGATAGCCGAGTGTGCGCCATGGTGGGGAAGATTTTACGAGCGCCTCATAAGAAGCTTGAAGACGTCGATGCGAAAAATAATATCGAAAAGCACAGCTTCGGTAGAGGAACTACGCACTATTGTAGCAGAAGTTGAAGGAACACTCAACAATTGACCATTGACTTACGTATATGGAGAACCTGACGAGCCGATGCCACTAACACCGGCAGACATTATAGGTGGACGGCGACAGCTTCAAGACGGACAAACAAGACAGTACAACGGTGACATTGAAGAAGCATGGCGACGCAGATGCAAACTCGTGGGCGCTTGGTGGAAAAGATGGCATCAAGAATACATCAAGGAAATAGGAACTACGGTCAAAGCCAAAACGCGGCAAGCAAAACCACTCTCACAGAGTGACATCGTGTTGGTTGAGGACAAGGCTCCAAGAACATTTTGGAAAATGTGCCGGATTAAAAAACTGTACCCTGGGCGAGACGGAATAACAAGAGCTTGTCTCCTTCGCACAGGCAAAAAAGAGCTTCTAAGAAGATCGGTGAACCACATATACCCTATGGAAAGTTGTTTCAAATAGCCCGCGAGAGCGTATCACATTTCAACTTGGGCGGGCAGGAGCCTATAAAACATCATCATCAAACGCCGGAAGAACAAGAAAGAAGGCTGCTGCCTGGAGCGAGCGCGCGCGACTTCATTACTTCTAATAAACCGTATTCGTTCGAAGCAGTCCCTGGTCTCGATCTTCTTAATAGTATGTATGTATGTATGTATCTTTTAAATGAGAATCTGCTTACCATTGATGAGTAAATTTGCTAATGAGTTGGCTGAATTTGTTTCAAGTTCTCTTTCTTCTGAGCCATTACACATTTCGATTTGTTTTTACTGCATAAAAATAAATGTAACCTTACAAAAAATGTGCATTCGAATAAATTGTTTCATTTGTGAATGTACAGTCATGACCAAGAAATTCGGGTAAAATGGAACCAAACAGCGAAGATTAGTTTAGAGCATAACTACTCTACATGGCATATATTTTACACGTTGAATTGGTCGAATATGTCAATTTCAACATATCAATAATAATGAGAATAAACAAGATATCAACCGTGGTTGTATATGTGTGTAATATTTATGCATATTGTAATACCGGTTGGCAATTACTATAAATATCACAAACCTAGTCAAGCTGAATACACGAATTTTGTCCATGCATCTTTCATCTGTACTGAAACTGTTGTTAATAAAAAAATAAACTTCGGCTTAAAAATTTATTGTAGAAACCAAAAGCAGAGCATCTCTCTATGACAAAAATCGAATTACCATTGTTCTGTTCTGCTCTGGACAATAGGGGACTCTCTCAGCGGAACGCGATTAGCTGCTATAGTTCACTTTAACCATTGACAGCGACATTACACTGAAGTGCGCAGCATGACAGCGGGAGAGAAGACACAGACTAATCACTCTGCTTGTGTCTTCTCTAACAGTCCGTGCTCTATGTCTTGCTGCATGTAATGATATCCACCAAATTAGCACGAAAACGTGTCCCGACAAAGGCAGTGAAGTTAGCCGCAAGCAATAGCTCGCTGCATGTCTAGATTTTCTTCAAAACACCGTGATGACTAATCACTGGTCAAATATCCAAACAAGTGAAGATACAATATACCAGGCATGATAGTGGTAATTCAGCACTGGGCACTTTCGCGATAACAGAGGATGAAGGGTAATAACATGAACCCTGAATTATGTAATTGATAAAGGAGCGCGACGCAACGCTTTTGGGTCAAAAGGCGAGTGAAAGAAGAGAGCGTGAAAACCACCTTCTCGAAAAATTAGTACCCGCCGCCACGCATAATCTCAGGCAGAGCAACCTCTTCAAACAAAAGTGCTCGGTGACGCTGTGAATCAAACCCAGTACCTCCTAGATTGTAGCCTAGCGCTGTAACTACTCGTCCACTGTAGAAGCACTTGCATTCACCCAATTGCTGATTTATTGTCAATGCTTCGAATGACGTGAAATGCAAAACCGTCTGCTGAAACTTGGTCATAAATATAAAAGATAATTAGAATTCCTTTGGCCAAGGTTACTACAAGATAGAAACCACCACGTGTGGCTTTATAACCGTGCACTATTTATCTTGTACATTACTGTCATGATGTTAGGGTAGCCGGCTCGTACGTTCACTACCTTCTCATAGTATGCCAAATAATAATAAAAAATATATATTGGCCCGTGATGCCGCTAATGAACTATCATGAATGCACTGTGACTAGTGTCACTTTCACTATATGAATAGTCAGTTAGCTTCCATTACAGTTAATTAAGGAAGATTTGGCTCATTAACTCACAACTCTCCTAATTAGCATTGATTCTCACATCTAAAGACAGTCGCACTTCATCTCGCTTTCTGTTTGGCTGTCACTCTCATGAAACGCGTACTCCATTTTTTTGTGCTCTCCAAGCATTCGACGCTGCTTTGCAAGAACTTTCCCTGACGTCTGATGGGCCAGAAAATTGTCTTTATTATCTATGTATTTCAAGATTTTGCGGACAAAACGAGAGCCTCTCTCTTTGTTTTTTTTTCGTCCTTTTCGCACGTGTGATAAGGTCTCCCTACTTCAAAACTCGTATACACATCCCTTGCTTAGTTTGCTCACTCAAACGACGCTGGAAGAAATATTTGCACCGTGTTTTGTGAAAAGCATTAGCACTGAAACACCTCCCGACTGGTCTTCCTCGTTTTACGTAGAAACTTACCTAGGTGTAAGCGCATGCACGTTCTCGCATTCCGGCTTTAAAAATTGCTGCGGTGCATCGAACCTGTGAAATTCCGCTAACAGTTTCATTTGATTACTATATTTCTGCACAATTCATCCGCAGGCACAAAAGTCGTTCCTGTGTCTTGTGATGAGAATGTTGTAAGAAAGGCGACCTTTTAGATCTTCGTACAAAACACCCTTACGTTCATTGCTATACCGTGCCTGATTACAACAGATTAGTCGAGTATAGCAGTGCAGCTTCCTTATAATGTGAGGTAACTGGTCGCGTTAACTAGCGGAAGGCATTTGACGCACATTTTCAAACATTGCATGCATCGATTTATGCCTGGTTTCATTGATGTAGTGCACCTGGAGTGTTTTTACTTGTTCTTGTAGATATATTGCATAGATTATTCCTTAAGGCCGCCGAGCAATTTTTTTAGCTACAGTCGTTGATGAAAGGCGAGTCCTTGACTTTGCAATGCACACCAAGACGTATATTACGACGTACGCGGCATTCTGTAAGCACTGTAGCAGACGCTCGCGGAACTGAAACTTAAATGCAGCAAATCATTAGCTATCATTGTACACTTTCGATGCTAGACGCTTTGCGTGCTACCTCGATATTGTCGGCACGTGCTTTTTAGATGCGGAAGCATCTTATACTCGCGCCTTGTAGTGCGCCGTCCGCGCCGTCCGCACCGCTTCTCGACCATTCGACAGCTGACGCGCGCGCATGCGCCGTCGCGCCGTCGCCCACCATCTGTGCCGCGCGCGCTTCTCCTTCGAGAACATTCGACAGCTGACAGCGCATGCGCCGTCGCGCCGTCGCCATCTGTGCCGCGCGCGCGCTTCTCCTTCGAGAACATTCGACAGCTGACAGCGCATGCGCCGTCGCGCTGTATATATACTCAAGGTCGGCGCTCGCTCGCTCAGTTGCCGCTCGTCCGTTGGTTCGTACGGCGCGTCGACGTCCGAAGTCGCCGTGAAATGAATGCCAACGAATCCACAAACACAATGATCGACGTCCCTTCGACCAGCGCCGCCCTTTCGCATACGTGTGTACGTGTTCACTCATTTAACACCCCCTCCTACAACCACGTTAACCAATTTAGCCATCGACCCAAGTAAGTCGCAATTTATCACCCCATTTCACAACCACGTTAACCAATTTAGCCATCGACCCAAGTAAGTCGCACTTTAACACCCCGTTAACCAATTATATGCTCCGCATCCTCCTCAGTGTTCCCCCGAGGGAAGCTCCGGGCAATTTTTTTTCTTTTCTTCACGTTTCATCGGCTATCGTGGGTCCTCCTCGCCCTCTTAAGTGCTGAATAAGTGAAATTCGTGCACGCGCTATAGTATTCCATCCATATAAAAAAATATTGGCTAAGAAAATGCATAGACAAGAGAAAGCTTTGTGAGTTCGGTTCAGATTATTTAAATGGCTTGCGGGTTATCTAACATGGCACTTAGATTAAAGTGAGCTTGAAGATTTGTAATCAAGCTGTTTGAAAGCACAGCTTTTTTCAGTCCTTTCTGTTTCCATGACAGAACGTAAAATAAACTTTCATTCAATTTAATTAATTTGATTGATAGATAGATAGATAGATAGATAGATAGATAGATAGATAGATAGATAGATAGATAGATAGATAGATAGATAGATAGATAGATAGATAGATAGATAGATAGATAGATAGATAGATAGATAGATAGATAGATAGATAGATAGATAGATAGATAGATAGATAGATAGATAGATAGATAGATAGATAGATAGATAGATAGATAGATAGATAGATAGATGGTTATTCGTCGAGTGCATGGTTATTCCACCCAGGACGCAACAGCCAGCCTCGTCCACCCGAGTTCTCTTAGATATGGCCGCACTGCTTCCCTCTGCTGTAATTTTGTGCGAGTTAAGGAACTCCCTTCTGAAATCGTACTATGGTGCATTATGACATTTTTCGCTTGCCTTAACACCAGTTTTTGTTGTTTTGTTAAGTGTCTGACGCGGATGCTTCCGGGGGGAGGGGGAATCCTGTAACGTAAAAAGGTAGCGACGGTTAGGAGTTAGAAGTAGATGAAGAAGAAGTCAGATTGAAAAAACATGGAGTATGAGCGAGGCCACGTCACCCATTCATCATAGCGTTAAATATATATATATATATATATATATATATATATATATATATATATATATATATATACATATATATATATATATATATATATATATATATATATATATATATATATATATATATATATAGTGGGAGTAATCATTCAATGGGTCAGTTAGTCTTCGTGAAGGTATGGGATATGGCACAACGGAAGCGTTGTCAACAAGGATAAATATATTTATTTCCCAACAGTTTCGGGAGGGGTCCTCCCTTCGTCAGGGGATGAGTTATACTGACATGAGCTTCCAAACTTCGTTGCTGCCGCGTCCCTCTCGCCTTGAAAGATGTTTGCGAGAGTGAGAGGGAACTAGAAAAAGGAAAAAAAACAAAAAAGGGGGAGAAAAAAGACGAAAAAAAGAAAGAAAAGAAAGTAAGAAAGAGGAAGAACCACTGTCAACACTGAGAATGAAGCCAACTGTCCGTCTACATCCACATACGGTTAATATCACGTGCTGTTCAGTTCTTGACGTGTGTCGGGCCACCCAAGATTGTCGCCGCGGTGCCGGGAGGGTCCGTGACGGCGTCCGTAAAGAAAGGGGTTTCCCCTTAATGGGTCGGGCGGCGGGCGGCGGGCGGCGGGCGGCGTGCGTAAAGGAAGGGTTTCTCGTTAATGGGTCGGTCGGCTATTTACCTTTAATCTTCGTCCGTTTCCCTTCAATGGTCATGAAGTGGTAGGCGAACGTAAACACTTTGTATGTGCATGTGAAAAAAAAACAAGAAAGGACAGTGTACACGTACGAGTCAGTCAGAAAAAAGCATGGTCTCCAGCTATCAATCTTTGTCACCAATTTTCTCCTGGCTTACTTCTCGGAGGCAGTTGAGTTTTCCGGGGTCCTCGTTGATGCTGGCTACTAATGTACGAAATTTGAAAATAAAATATGCCTCACGCTGTTCGCGCTCGCGTCTGTTTGAGAAACCGGACTGCAAAAGAGTTACGCTGATATTTTCAAAACTGTGGTTTGGCAGGCGCAGATGTCTAGATAAAGGTAGCTTCAGCAGTCAAGTGGCGTGGTACCGGTGATTATTGAACCGCAGCCGAAATGGCGTGTCTGCTTGGCCGATATATTCTTGTCCGCAGATGTTGCAATGTAGCATGTATATTACGTTACTGGAGTCACAATTAAGGCTTTCAGTTATGCAAAATTCGAAATCCGAGAAGTTCGCTTTGTATTCACGTGTTGTGACCATCTGTGGGCATACCTTGCATCGAGCTTTTCCGCAGGGATGGCACCCTGATTGAATTTCGGGGGTGTTTGTTTTTGCTCTGACAAGAATGTCCTTCAGATTTTTATCCCGGCGGTACACCACGTGAGGTGGCTTCGCGAAAATAGAAGTTAGTCGTTTGCTTTGCCTGATTATGTTGAAATGGCGGGAAAGTATGTTGTTGATTTGTGGCGCTGATGAGAAGTAAGTTAGTACAAGGTTTGTTTGGGAAGTCGTTTTAGATACTCTGTTTGGTCCCTTAATTATATCATTCCTGTTCACGTTGCGAGCACGTAGTATGGCATCGTCAATAATGTCTTCCGGATACATTTGTTTCAATAAGGAATGCTTTAGGAGTTCCGCGTGTCTGTCAAATTCCCGCATATCGGTGCATATTCTTCGGTACCGGTAGGCCTGAGAATATGGAATACCCGTTTTGTAATGCTTTGGGTGGCTGCTGTTGAAATGCAGGTACATTTGGCGGTCTGTAGGCTTTTTGTCAAGGTTTGTTGACAAGCGGTCATTTTCGACCGTGACAGTGACGTCCAAAAAGTTAATGCTAGTTTTGGAAATTTTGTGCATGAATTTTATTGACGGGTGGCATTTGTTAAAATCCTCTATGAAGCGGAAAAGACTTCCCTCATCATGGTTCCATATCATAAAAATATAGTCTAAGTATCTTCTGTAGTAGAAACGTTTCAAGGTGCGTCCCTCAGTGAATGGGATTTCGAGTGAAGCCATTAAGGTGCTCGCGAAGTTTGGGGCCATTTTCGTGCCCATTTCAGTGTCACTGACCTGAAGGAAATGCTTGCCGTTGAACTCAAAATGGTTATAATTTAGTACAAGTTCAAGAAGTGTAAACAGTACCTCGCCACCTACACTCATTGATGAGTCAGATTTCACATATTCAGAAACCATAGCCGCTATTCCGTCATGGTGGGGTATGTTGGTGTACAGTGAGCAGACATCCATGGTCACCAGAAAACTGCCGCCTGGGATGTCGAGACTTGAAGTTTCGCAGATGAAGTGTTTTGTGTCCTTTAGGTAATAGGGAAAATTTGGGGGGATGTTTTTTATTAAGGAATTGATGAAGTCTGATATATTTTCGGTTGTGCTGTTACTGGATACTATTGGACGTCCCGGATTACCAGCTTTGTGTATTTTGGGGAGCATATAGAAACTACCGGGAACAGAATGGGCCGGTAACATTGCTTTTAACATTTTGCCGGTAATTTTCTCGTCCCGGTGGAGATTGTTTAGGGTTAATTTTATCTCCCTTTCCAATTCGGGAGTCGGGTTCGTTGGAAGTTCTTTATAGAATTTTGTGTCTAATAGCTGTCGTTCCCCTTCCTTTAAGTAGTCCGACGTGTTTAGAATTACTATGCAGCCCCCTTTATCAGCCGGTTTGATAGTAATTCCAGTGTTTTTTCGTAGTTCATCGAGTGCCCTTCGTTCTGACTTTGATATGTTGTTTCAAAATGGCCGATTCTTTTCATACACTCCGATGATATCTTTTTGAACTGCTGATATATACATATCGAGGTGTTTGTCCCTCTGCTCACCCGGACACCATGATCTGTCACCACCAATCACTCTATTCTCGTCCGTACAGTCCTTGCAATCATGAAAGTATTCACGGAGGCGGAGATTACGCGCAAAGTTATCGAGGTCTTGGTACAGTTCAAATTCATCGAAGCTACCGGATGATGGACAAAAGGTCAAGCCTCTCGACAAAAGTTGAAGCTGAGCGGGTGTGAGTGTTGTGTTTGACAGATTGAGGACATTTTTCTCATAAGTTTTCGGCTGCTCTTGGCTATCACGTGGCACGGGAGTGTCAGCGTCATATTCGAGAGTAAGGATGTTTTGATTAGGATCGCACTGTAGTTTTGAGTTCCCATTTTTCTCCTCAAAGTTAGGTTGTGGTACGGGTGGTCCCTGGCGTTCTTGTACGGCCTCATTCCTATTTTCCTGTTGCAGAGCAGTGGAGCTACTGCAGTCCCGCTTGAATTTTCTATCTTTTACTACTGAAATTTTGCCTCTCTTCTTTAGTTCATATCTTTCCAGTTCTCTTGCCTCATGCTCTCCGAGATTAGATACCAATTTTCGCGTGGCCTCCGTGACACTGTATTCGGCGGCCTTACGCTCACTATGGTCCGCAATGACCCGAGTCAGTTGCAAGGACGCTTCTAGTAATATTTTTTCCCACTTCCCCCTTTCTGCTTCACTTAGTGTACACATTGAGGGGTTGCAGGCTAGGCGGAGGCCCTTAGGTGCAATTTCGTGAGATAGATATTTGGTTAGTTGTTCCGCGTGTTTTTCGTATTGCACCCGCTTTTCAATGATTTTCCTAATCGATAGAAATGAGTAGGACCATGCGTGTTTAATACTGCCCGTACCTTTTGTTTCCCCGTGTCATTTGGAAGCCGCCGCCTTGGTCTTCGCCGCATTCGTCCGCCTGGTGTTGTAAGGCCTCGCTGGTGGGAGTGGCGACGTCGTCACTGCTGGGACCCTGGATGGCTCTTTGTGTCCCTCGGCTCCCTGTTGTTGAGTGGGTTTGGCACTGGAGTTTGCCGTGCAAGCCGTTGCCGCCGATCTCTGACTCACTGGTGGGACTCGCTGGCTCGCTGGCCTCACTGATGGTAGTGGCGACATCGTCACTGCTGGTGCCCTGGATGGCTCTGTGTGTCGCTCGGCTCCTTGTTGTTGAGGGGTCTTGGCACTGGAGTTGTCCGTGCAAGCGATTGCTGCCCATCTCCATGCCGCCGACGTCCATCGCAGCTGCACCCTCGTATGCTGTGCCAGTAGCGCGACTCCCTCGAAGCTTCCATGTAAGCCGTCAGCAGCCAGGAAGCGGCGCAGCGGGAGCGTTGAGAAACCATTTTCGACGTAATAGACGCCTGCTCCCAACAACCCGTATTGGCAGAGACGGCGGGCCTCTCTGCTGAATCGCTGTACCTCCATATTAAACCGATTCATTGATCGCCAGTTCGAGTCCCGCCGTCGGCGATTGGGTGCGCGAGGTAGTGGTAGACTAAGATGCAGTGTCTTAATGTTCGGGCGCATCTGCCTCATTCGCTTCAATGGCTCCCTCAACGAATCCAGTGATCTTGAAGAGCTCGTCTTCAGGATGTCCGTGGTGCCCACATGCAGAAACAACGTGTCCACCCGGTAAGGTAGGTACTCAAGTAGCGCCGGAATGTCCGAAAACATACCACCACCATCGGAGATGAAGCACGGCCTCGATGAGTCGTTCGGGCTGAAGTGCGTGTGGACGTACCGCATGATTGAGTCCCCGATGCGGCACACTTCGTAGGGTAATTTGGATATCTCCGCAAAAAACGCTCCGTTGATGATGTACTGGCAGCCATGGTTCAGGTCAGTGGGAGTAATAATTCAATGGGCCAGTTAGTCTTCGTGAAGGTATGGGATATGGCACAACGGGAGCGTTGTCAACAAGGATAAATATATTTATTTCCCAACAGTTTCGCGTGGGGTCCTCCCTTCATCAGGGGATGAGTTGTACTGACATGAGCTTCCAACCTTCGCTGCTGCCGCGTCCCTCTCGCCTTGAAAGATGTTTGCGAGAGTAAGAGGGAACTAAAAAACGAAAGAAAAAAACAAAAAAGGGGAAAGAAAAAAGACGAAAAAAAGAAAGAAAAGAAAGAAAGTAAGAAAGAGGAAGAACCACTGTCAACACTGAGAATGAAGCCAACTGTCCGTCTACATCCACATATGGTTCATATGACGTGCTGTTCAGTTCTTGACGTGTGTCGGGCCACCCAAGATTGTCGCCGCGGTGCCGGGAGGGTCCGTGACGGCGTGCGTAAAGAAAGGGGTTTCCCCGTAAACATCTTTCAAGGCGAGAGGGACGCGGCAGCAACGAAGTTTGGAAGCTCATGTCAGTATAACTCATCCCCTGATGAAGGGAGGTACCCCTCCCGAAACTGTTGGGAAATAAATATATTTATCCTTGTTGACAACGGCTTCCCGTTGTGCCATATCTCATATATATATATATAGATATATAGTATATATAATATATATATATAAGGGAAAGGAGTGTATACCTAAGGGCTCGTTTTTCCTGTGTTTTAACACAATATAGTGAAATCTAAACAGCACAGTAATGCCAAGGAATGTACAGGGGAAGTTATTAGAACCAATGGAATGTAAATAGAAGAAAAGAAAGTGGATGGAAAAAGTAACCAGCCGGTTATATATATATATATATATAGATATATTATAGATATATATATATAGATATACTATATAATATATATATATAATATATTTATATATATATCTCTATATATATATATCTATATATATATATATATATATATATATATATAGTTTATTCAGAGACCGAGCGTGCACACACACGATGATGATTGTGGTGACACGCAGTGAATATGAGGACAGAAACCCAGGCGGATGATGTTAATTATGAGAATGCATATACAAAAAAACGCATGATGAATGCCCTCACTAATTCTCTCCACATCAAAGCGGCCAACCTGACCTTAGAAAGTCAATGTGATAGAGAACGCCGCCTTAAAGGCTTCATGCGAGAAACGTTCACGATCTCTGCGCTGCGATGACGGCGGTCCGTTGGCACAAGTGGGGTCACACAATAATTAACTGGCGAAGTCTGCTCGATAAATAAGTAAGGGCCAATGAAGTGTGGCTGAAACTTGTCACATAGACTAGATGTACGAATAGGTGTGAACAGGAGCATCTCGTCACCAGGTCGGAAGAATACAAGGCGATGACATGCGTCATAAATGACTTTTCCAAGACCTGCCTCAGCTACTTGGACGACATCGTCATTTTTCGTCAACGTTTCTTCGGCATCTACAACGTTTGGATGACGTGTCTTGGCGCCGCTGGTCTCCAACTCAAAACAAAAAATGCCGTTTCGCCACAAAAGCTATCAAGGTTTTGGGCCACGTCGGGATCAAAGACGGAATTCGGCCGTATCCGCACAAAATCGCTGCGGTGCTTTGCTTTCCGTGCCCCGACAGGCCGAAGGAGTTGCGAAGTTTTTTTTTTTTTGTCTCGCCTCCTATTTTCGCAGTTTTATACGCAACTTTGCTTCAATAGCGGCTCCACTGCACCAGCTTTTTGCTTCCGACGTGTCCTTTCTGTGGTCGGAAGAATGTCAAACAGCAGTCGACCTTTCAAAGTGTGCCCTCATGTCCGAACCTGTACTCCGCCACTTTCAAGAGGCTGCACCAACCATCCTACATACGGACGCTAGCGGCCATGGTAAAGGTGCTGTTCTGCTCCAACGTGACACCTTTTCACGAGATAAAGTAGTTGCATATGCCAGTAGCGTATTAACCGCGACCGAAAAGAACTATACCATAACTGAGCAGGAGTACTTGGCTGTGGTCTGGTCAGTGCAAAAGCTCCGTCCGTATCTCCACGGCCATCATTTTACGATCGTTGCGGAACACCCTGCCCTATGCTGGCTTTCCACGCTGAAAAACGTGTCTGGATGCTTGAGTCGGTAGATTCTACGTTTACAGGAGTATGACTTCGTTATCACTTACAAGACAGGAAGAAAACACCAAGACGCCGACGCGCTTTCGCGCTGCCCTCTACCAAATGCCCAGCACCTCCACCACGTATGAGGTCTGGGTTGAGACAGCGTTTATTCAGCCCAAGGGCTCAGCAGCGAACGGGCAGTCTGAGACCGCACGTGCACACACACGATGATGATTGTGGTGACACCCAATGAAGATGAGGACAGAGACCCAGGCAGATAATGATGATTATGATAATGCATATATGAAAAAACGCATGAAGAATGCCCACACAATATATATATATATATATATATATATATATATATATATATATATATATATATATATATATATATATATATATAGCAATCCCGATAAAGGCCAGACTAGGCCGAAACGTCGAAATAAACCACGTTGTGACCACTCACGGAGGATCTACTTGACTATATGCAACGCTACGGCCACTCAACCACCATGCCGGCATACAAGAGACCGGCCACAGGCGCACCACCAGTCGAGCAGGTCTGAAGGAAGTTCCCTAAACATTCACCAACATCAGCCATCATCGGAAACTCGCAAACAAGATATTTGCACCGGCATTTCAACCCACATTAGAAGGCGACACCTGCGATCATTTTCATCCGTGGAGCCTCCACATTCGAAATCGAGAAAGAGCTGGCTGCCATACCACGATCTGTGATCACGCTCGTTTTTCACGTCGGTATGAGCGAGCTGGTGTCGTACGGACTAGAGGAATCGCTACGCCGCCTTCGTCGCCTAGTGAACAACACGCTTCGGACTCGCCAGGAACTCAAAAGGCTCGTTTTTTCATACGTGCTGCCCCGTTATCTCAACCTACACCTGGAACGATCGAACGAACAATTCGTGCACCGCTTCAACCGGGACGCTCGTCAATTCAAGGCCTACTGCCGAAGACCCAGCAGTTGCCACCCAGAAATTCGAGCAGTTGCCACCAAGACGCTTTCTTGCTGCGGATGGGCTTCATCCGAGTTTTATTGGTGTCGCGTTCACTGCCGAAGCACTCAAGAGCGCACTCGGTCGCGGAGACCTCGAAGCAACCACGGGGTGGTCGACACGACCAGCAGCTCCCGTCAATATTTGTTCAACACAACAAGACACCCACGACAAGAACTCTGTATATCGACATACTCCAGGAGCCACACAGCCACCCAACATCACAGACGAGTTCCCGACTATCGGCGGAACTGTGACGCCCGCGAGCCACAAGCACCCCCTCGGCATCATCAACAGCGCACCACTACTAGGGGGGAAGTCTGCTGAACAGCCAACTCGCATCTCTCCATTGCGGATGTCGAGACCAAAAGCACTACAAGACAGCACCACTACACCACTCCTCAAAGGGAAGCCTGCCGTACTACGAAACCGCGTCCCTCTATTGCGGACCCCGGAACTGCCTACGAACACGTTCGCCGGGTGCCCAACGCCAAAATCCTTCCTACAACGATGAATGCCTGCTGGACATAACTAAAATCTGCGCACTTCATCAGTGCCATCCCCGCACCCAAAAGAAGATTGACTTCGGAAATGTAAGTCCAGCTCATCGCTTCCCAGTTGCAGTGCCACCTTTCTTAAAGTACAAAAACTTGCTGACAAACGAATCAAAAAGCAATCCTGATGAAGGCCAGACTCTAGGCCGAAACGTCGAAATAAACCACGTTGTGTCCGCTCACGGAGGATCTACATATATATATATATATATATATATATATATATATATATATATATATATATATATATATATATAAAATAGGGGAAAGAAGTGTATACCTAAGGGCTCGTTTTTCCGTGTTTTAACACAACATAATGAGATCTAACAGACAGTAATGCCAAGGAATGTACCGGAAAAGTTATTAGAACCAATGGAATGTAAATAAGAACAAAGAAAAGTGGATGAAAAAATAACCAGCCGTGAGCATGAATCGAACCTACGACCTTAAATTATGCTCTTTAAGAAAGAGCAGTTTGCCACACATGCTGAACAATAAAGGTTATGCTCGCTTCGCTAATTTGCCCACACTGCATTTTATATTACTCTGTTTTACGCCTATGACTACCATATTTTTATTTATCAAGCGAAGTTACACGATGAGTATTTTAGCAGGTCTTTCTAAAGTTGTGATTCGCTTTCAAGGTTGCCTGTGTTGCACCTTCGTCATTAGACAAGTCTTTGAAGTGCGTTTAGCAGTTAGGGCATAGTAAACATATGTATGATTATATTGCACGCTCGCGCAGAAGGGAAGTACGGTGACTAAACCGAATATTTGACCGCGCGCGCGAATTATTGAGTTAGTAAGTGAGTAAGTGTGTGTGTGCGCGCGCACGCGCGTGCGTGTGTGTGTGTGTGTGTGCGTGTGTGCGTGTGCGTGTGCGTGTGCGTGTGTGTGTGTGTGTGTGTGTGTGTGTGTGTGTGTGTGTGTGTGTGTGTGTGTGTGTGTGTGTGTGTGTGTGTGTTTTAGATGTTAGCAGAAGGTGCGAAGGTTCAATAGAAATGTTA
Organism: Rhipicephalus annulatus; assembly: GCA_013436015.1. NCBI lineage: Eukaryota > Metazoa > Arthropoda > Arachnida > Ixodida > Ixodidae > Rhipicephalus > Rhipicephalus annulatus. The sequence goes on from WOVY01014954.1 coordinate 823,294, forward strand.
TTCTCTGGCATGAGTATATATCAGCACACGTACGAAGAGCCACACTGTAATATTCTTGAACTCGGCCTATCAGACCATGATACTGTGTCTGGCTTTTACCAATAAATGATTCCTCGCCTAGTGAAAAATATCGTAGTGATCTACTGCGGCGAGATCTGTTCCGACGAGTACAAGTATATGACCATCACTGCAGCAATAATCACGCCGAACCTTCGCGGCCGAGATTACTGCCCAAAGTATCACAGAGTGCCAAAACCTTCTTCAACACCGCGACACGTGTTTTTTTGTCTGCAGACATTATGCACTGTAAAAACACTCAGGAATGATGTGATAGTACCACCGCTTAGTTGCTAAATCATGTCAGCGTGAAGCGACAAAAATCAGAGGTCAGTAAGTAACGGGGGGATGGGGGCGAGGAGTGGTGCGCGGAAAATTTTGAGAAGGGGTTTCAATGCCCCCCAATCCTCCTTTGGCTAGGCCACTGCCTTCCTGCTCATTCAAGCGCGACAAAGCTCTTCTGCAGACCAGTATTTTTCTTTTTTTTCATTGCACGACACCCCACGCACTAGCAGAAATATAGCGGCAACAGTTGGCAGATGCCTAACATAAAGACAGCGCTTTCCTTTTTGTAATGGGGTGGTATCTTCGATGCTAACAGTAATTGTACAATATTCGGTTTGCTTGTTGGCTAATAATAAAGTGTCCTATTTTGATATCAAATCACGGCCTCCTCAAATAGCCCAGCTGATCACACTTAACTGGTAGATCACGTGACACTTTCACAAGTTTTCTTTATCCTATATCTTAGCTTGGAAGTGAAACATGTACCTGTAGGCTGTAGTACGACATCACCGCAATCCAAAATCCAATCAGCGCGGCGAATAGTACCGACGCGCAGCTCAGTCCTGGGCCCAGGCCAACTCGAGTCGTAAGCAGGTAGAGGGCAATTGGCAAGCTGAGCAGGCCTGACAGAGGCAAGAGAATGAGCTGGGCACTGAACGCTAGAATCGTACAATCAACGCCCATCACAGACACGATGTATCCGGAGGAAATCTTTGCGCGTGCCGCCGGAGAGTAGTTGAGCACCTGCGAGCAAAGAAAAACATTAGGGTGACGGGTACAGAGATGGGATGGAAGCGCTACAGCGATCATATTCAGCGAGTGTTCATTCTCACAAAATAATTACAGAACAACAGATAGCCGTGCGTAAGTGGGCTTGTCGTACCCTTCAGTCACGAAATGAAATGCCGCCTTCATATGCGGGCCTACGCCTTTCCTAGGTCTCTTAGCTAGATTGTACAATAAAGTTCCCAAGTTTCCAAGTCACCAAATTAAAATAGCCTAGGTGTTATTTTTTCACTTGAGCCCCACTTTCGGACACCTTCAACAACAAAAAGAGAAATAAGTCGTTCCACTAGCTCCGTTCACGGTTCACAACCACCACCAATGGAGGCTTCACGTCACACCGGTGGGAAAAAGTCTGCAATTTTCGGTCTGTGACAGCGCTCAAGCTTAATTGCTGTCTATTTTCAAGACACAATTCTCAATTGTGCAGCTGCTCAAATCGCCAGTAAAATTAATGCTGCGCTTATATAATCCAGTATGCGTTACAAAACTTGGGCGAACCCCAACATCAAGACAGCTGGTGTGAGCATAAGACAAGTAGCAACATCAAATTTTGAAGGCAAGATAACCTGTGGGTTAAATTTCTGTGGGCACACGCGCATCTCTTACAAAATATTATGAGGTAATGCAGCCTATAGCATATTTAAAATCAGTCTTACACCGCATCATGCCCATGCACACGAACTACAGCTCAACGTGGTTTTCAGTAAGCAACTGACTGCTACCTGCCCCACGGGTTTGTGTTGGCTGCTGCGATCCTTACTAGATCTCTGAAACAACTGATTTTTTTTTATATAAGGGGCAGACTTGAACGCAAGTGAAAACACTGACGTCATTCTCTCAGTCGCGGAATTACTAGGTGTCACGCATACTTAAAACGCCTACAATAATATTATAGCAGCACATAAAAAGCATTCGGTGCTCATATATATGTAGTTATATTTATTACCCATTTATTTATTTATTCCAAGATATTGTTGGCCTCTTATCTGAGAATGTTGCACGAAGTGAATATAATGCCTACTCAAAAAAACGCAAGTCAAGTAAGCGCGTACGTGAGAAGGGTTAAAAAAGACATTTCGTATGTTTCTTACGTTATTTTACAAGGACTACTGATTGGTAACAGTAAGAAACAGCGTATCAGAAGGTAACATACATAGTCAAAATGACACAGTTTAAAGGGAGACTGAAGGAAGTTTAGAATTCAATAGAACGTTCTGTTTATGAAGAACCGGCATTATTGTTCACGATGTTGTAACTTTTTTGTGGTTTAGAACAGCTTTAAAACATGTGAAATAAAAGCTGGTATTGCTCCACCCCCGCATGCGCGCTGACAGTGTTGGCGTGAAAGCATACGTCATCTTATAAACAAACGATATAATAGCAAAAGACCGGTATGGATTTTGCAAAACCAAGTCTGCTGAGTCGGCTCTACTCAGCATCAAAGAATACATTCTAGACAACATTGAAAACGAAATCTTTACACTACGAATATTTCTGGATTTTAGAAAGGCAATCGACAGTATACAACACGGTCTACTTTTACGAAAACTACCGTATTATGGCATTCGGGGTACCACAGCCCAATTAATACAAAGTTATCTCTCGTCTAGAAAACAATATACCGTTGTAAATAATACAGACTCTCAAGTTGAACACATTATTTATGGTGTCCCCCAGGGATCGATTCTTGGACCAATCCTATTCCTGCTGTTCATTAATGATATCGTAAATATCGATGCACACAAGAAAATAATATTGTATGCTGATGACACAAACGTTTTTTTCGCAGGTTCAAACGTATGTGAACTATATAAAGAGGCTAACGTTTCGATGGAGAAACTAAATTCATGGTTAAATGCAAATAAACTTCACTTGAATATTGCTAAAACAAAGTACATGTTTTTCAAGCCTAAAGGAGTAGCGCACACACCATGCACTCCAATTTACTTCCAGAGCACCGAGATTCAACGCACAACAACAATAAAATTCTAGGAGTTCTATTCCAAGAACAACTTTCTTGGTCTCCTCACATTGACGCGATAAAAAAAGATCTATCCAGGAGAATCGGCATTTTAAATAGACTGAGATACTACGTCCCATCAAATGTCAAGCTCCAAATTTACTACGCACTAGTACATTCACGACTAACATACTGCTCCTTGGTGTGGCTAACAGCGACCACTACAAACCTTAATTCTCTGTGGATATTACAAAAGCGTGCTATACGTGATATATCTAACACTCCCCTTTACGAAAGTGCTCGACCATAATTTAAAATGTACAAAGTATTGCCTATAAAACTGTTATACAGACATAAGCTATGTCTAGAGATATTACACCAGTATAAACTGAATACATCACTATTCTTGGACAAATATTTTGTGAAACAAACACCATACGAGCTGAGAAAGAGCCTAATATACAAATATAGATCACGCACGAACTACCGTGACCAACGATTAGCGTCCCAAATTCCAAAGGTTCTAAACAAACACCCAACTATATTACATTTACTGGAAGACGGAATTTCAGCTAGATCACTTAAAAAATAACGAAAGAGTTTCTAGTGGATGAAAGCGATGCTTTTCTTGATTGTTTAAATTTGTAGTTAATGATGTTTTTGTATTCGTTGCACCTTGTTCATTATTGTTCCTTGGCTGTTGTTTATTATACTCTCATTTGTCTTGTAGAGCAACTCGATTTCCTAGTCAAGATGTTTCTTGTTAATTTATTTCATAGAGGGCATGCATTTGTTTGTGTTTGCCACCACTCGAATGAGGACTGTTTGTATTTCTGTTCTTTTGTTCACACTTCTGGCGGTTCCTGTTTGATTATGGTGCCCGTGTAAGATAACACGTGATGTTATAATTTTCTGAGTGCTGTGCTTGCGGTGTGTTTCTGCTTTGCTGCCAGGGTAGCACGACCTAGTCAGGCTTTTACTTAGCCTTTAGTCGTGTCCCTCAAGGCAATCTTGTTCAATTTGGCCTTGAATAAAAGCAAACTAAACCAATCTTCGTTTACTCTGTCCTGGACAAACTGTTCTTTCTTATCTTCAACCATAGCCTCCGTGACTAACTTATGACGTGCCGTTGCTGGAAAAAATCGAAGAGGTCACATTTCAGCAGTGCTGCTGTTGCAGATGACGTGGCATGCCGAGAATGACGTCACCGTGTTCACTCAGCATCTCAAGAAGCCCGGCGGCCACAGCACCTGTTTTTTCACCAAAAGTGCTATTGACGTTCACGTTATAGAACTCTCACATCGCTTTTCTAATTCAGAAGAGATCAAACTGTCCTTACACGCTCCTAAGTCATTTTTTAGAAAACTGCTTCAGCTTCCCTTTAAGTAAACACGCGATAAGTTGAGCTCGACTAGACAGTGCATGTGCACTCGACAAGTACAAATGCCAAAAGAATGACGAAAACAGCACGCTGGAAAATTTAGCCCAGAAAAAGAGCACTCGAAGAAAAGGAGAGTAAATTTGAAACTCAGCAACAATGTAAAGCATGGCAGGTATAAAACAATTCATCAGCAACGTAAAAACCCGCAAGTAAAAAATACCAAGAAGTGGAACATTTTATCATTACACAGTCCAACCAGCTTGCAAGCAAACAATCACTGTAAAGCATCGCTTGATATCTTAGCGATAAAAGCTTCGAATATTGTGCAATTGATAACATCGTTCGGTAAGCCATACCGCTCTCGGATTACATGCGGGATAAAGAGTACCTGACAATGTAATTGTAGTATCTGTATTCAGCTAAGGGCTTGTATTCATTTCAGCAACTGGTTCTATCCGAGTGTGGTGACAAGTTCTTTGCACTGATTTTCACGCTGCCATTGCGAAAAATGTAAATAAACTTGAGGAGAAGCAGTCTTGCTCTATCTTGTGCAGCAGGTATTTAGGCTTCCCTTAATATAATTCTGTAGGAGAATGGCGTCTTGTGCAATGCCAAACAGCAATTTGCCGTAATCCGACGTGTGGTACTTGCAGTGAAAGTACTGGCGTGGTCTTGCAAGTTAGCTTTTTATCCACATAATTATGTTGTTATCGACGACGTAATGGGTATATAACTGTGCAGCGCTTTATGACGCAAAGCTAAAGTTGGGCTAGTCGCTGGTTCATGCTTGGGATGTATAAACAGTGCAAAAATATCGACAAAGACTGAAGACGACTGCCCATATTTTTGCGCTGTTTTTACATCCAAACCTTTACCACCCAATTACAAGCGCGGGCTCTCAAAGTAGTGGCTGATTTACGGTAACGCTGCAAGGCCTCCCTACTGCGCCCTATCACGAAATCTTTTTCGTGGATATGCCGTAAATGTTTAGCTTTTTTAATCTTGCAATGCGCCGGCTTTTCACTCTGATCACGCGCCCACACATGGGCAAGTCGTGGTATCCCGTGGCAGTCCCCATAACGATGAATCCCAGTGTGCTGAAATCAGCCAATAACTGATCCTTCGCCATTGACTCAATGGTGTGAGTCGAAAGCGTCATTTGTTGAGAATAGAAAAAGCGGCTTTTAGCTGAATTTCATAATTTGTGGCGAGTTCCAAGCCGTGTGCTTCTGTACCGTACTTTGCTCGCGTGTTCTCGGCAGCCTCGGCAAACGAACAGCAGCGCTTTCTGAGCATGCTCAAAAAGTGTCGCAGGGCGCCTTCAGAAAAAAGCGCAAGCAGCACCGTAATGGTGATGCCTCCCGATTGGTAGCCATATCGCGGTCCGAACAGAGACACGCCATCTCGAAACACCTCGTCTTTTAGAGAGCGAGTGTGACAGATACCATAGTGATTAAGAGGCATGCGAGCTGCCGGCTCTAGGATTGGGAGCTTTTGCACAAAAAATTGTCATGTTACGTTCGTCGCAGGAATGTGCTTAAAGGGTACTCTCCTTCAAGTACGGAAAGAAGGCGCGATGAAAATCCAATGGGGGAAAGTAGGAAGGGCTGTTAGAGAAGGTGGCAAACGTCTGGATCTGGGTGGTACTGAAAACATAGAAGACGTGCCCTTTGACCTAGTGTGGTGCTGTCATTGCACCATGCTGTGCTGCAACGTTGGGACATAATAATGGCGTTGTTATGTCGTAACGAATTTCAGCCATCTGTTACAATGCGATGGCATCATAGGTGGACGTCCTTATCTACTAATTAATGATGCATCATCTGTGCAAGCTACACCATTTCGGGAAAACTGGTGTCATTCCCACCCTTCAAACAAGGCAGCTTTATGAGTGTCGAAAAATTGAAATTTTAATAAAAGCACGCTCACATTATTCTTTTTTCAACCCTTTAAGAAAAGTTGAGACACTCTTGACTCGCGTTAAAGCGTCTATAACATCTTGAATCGTAGTAGTACACAATGCCTTCAAACGTTCCTGTGTTTAACTCGCAATTATTACGGCTATACTGGAAAACTTCGAACTTCTGCAGAACAACTGTTAAATAAAATTTAACCGTTTCACTTTACCCTTCGTAGAATTGCGCCTTGAGTCAGCACCTGTACTTTCTCTGTAAACCGCAGTGCATTGTGGTTCATGTAGCACGTGAGAGCTGCATCTGCAAGGCAAGAGATCACGAAGAGGAGCACCATGGACAGTCATGCTCGACGTTCCCGCAATAAGAGACCTGCAGCAGGCGAATGATATTTGTAGCCTTATTTCGCAACCAGTGCGGCGTACGAAGCATTTCCACAGGAAACTCGTAGTACTTACTCCAGTACCAGGGCCCTTCCGATGACAACAAGGTAGTAGGCGAAGCCAGAGCAAAGAATCCACACCAAATCGCGCCACGTAACACGAAATAGTCCCAACATGAAACGCCGCTTGCTTCCGGGGAGCCTCACTGCGTTTAGTAGAAAAAATTACATACGATGCACAGTAAACACCGTGCAGTGATTGTATCCCAGGTAGAGTGGATATACTTCGAAGATCATAGAAACCACTACTGCAACTGTTCATATAAAATGCGTCTCTAACAAGGCTAAGAGATCTTGGCAGCTGTGCCGCGCATACTCTTGCTTAATCATACCATCCTCTGGCGTAAGAATCAACGACAAATAATCGCGGCCGAAGTCTTCAGCACTGATAGAATCCCTAAAGAAATACTTACTTCATCTTTATTTAGCATCGCACTTGGGGACGAGGACTACGGAGAAAAGTATGTGCACAACACGGTTTACTTCAATCCCACCCCGTTCAGCTCACGCTGAGTCTTCTAGCAGCATAACGGCTCAATGTTGCTGCATGCCGCTGTTCTTATGGCTCTTTCTATTCACCCTGCGACTCTTTCACTGCGCCATTAATATTGGTAAGCAACGCTGTTGAGGCTGAAGTTCATAGTTCGTCGTTGGTAAAGAGCTATCACCATCATGAACCGAATCAATGCCTTAGCACTCCGTACAGATGAGTAACAGAACAACATTCAACGCAAGACCTCTAACAGGAGTTGTCCCTCGTTAGTCCTCGCTTCCCTTTTAATCTATAGTGAACCGGTTAGCTGAGCAGTGGGACTTGCCCAGCTTCTGTGACACACAGGTGCCATGAGGGAGTCTACAAGGGTACGAAGATGGGTTCGTCGTAAACTGGCTTGTAGCATAGCGCAGAAACACACACAATGACAACGAATTACTGGACGTATGCAAGCGCTCGTGTTTCTGCTTTATGCTACAAGTCAGTGGCCAAGTCATAGAGCAAGCATAGCCATGTGTACTGTGGTGGAATAAGGAGTGAAGAAGATGGAGGCAAGAGAGTAAAAAGCTTAGCCGAGCAACGACTGGCTAGGAGCCCACCAGCTCTGCTGCCCTAACCCAACCTTACATCAATTGTGCAAGCTGCGCTAATTTTGTTGTCATTAGTGTTAATCTTTGTTCATTCTCATTTTTCTTTTTGTGTGTTTATCTTGTACTATACTGTCATGATGTTGGAATAGCCGGCTGTAACGTAACCTACCTTCCCATATTTAGCCAAACACAGACAAATAATGTGTTAATAATAATAATAATAATAATAATAATATATTTGTTGTTGTTGTTGTTGTTGTTGTTGTCGTCGTCGTCATCGTCGTTAGTAGTAGTAGTAGAAGTATTCATACTAGTAGTAGTAATAGTAGTAGTAAAAGTAGTATTAGTAGTGGTAGTAGTAGTAGTAGCCTTGGTATATAATTCCTTTGAAGATCGGTTGCTGGGCGAGTTCGTAATACATTGCTACGAAGAACTGCGTCAATCTGCCATCGCGAACATGTGCATGCATAAGTACTGCGTGAGTTGTACTTCGTAAGTGTCGTGGCGCCATTACATTCCAAGAAAGGTTTACTTCCCGTGTACACGGCAGAAAACTGGGAGCCAAAGGGAAGCTGATATATATATATATATATATATATATATATATATATATATATATATATATATATATATATATATATATATATATATATATATATATATCCGTGCCCAAAGAGACGCTCATTTACGCTTCAGAATTCGACCAACGGAAAAAAGAGGGGAGACGCACCGGTCCAACTCTGCCCTCTTAAAGGTTAACGCAAAGCGCACCTGCCATGTATCAGGAACCCCAACACCAAGTCATATACACTTGACTCGCAGGCTACTTTTTGGAGCATAGGTCATAAGTGAAACAGTGCAAATGAAAAAATAGACGCAAAAGATAAAGAACCGAATATTGACTTCAACTAAATGTTTGTTGGTGTGAAAGCCCTACATGACCCATGAAATGGAAATTCTGTCCGTTTACAACCACAATTTCATCGTGTCGTAGGTGAACATTGCAAAAAATTATCGCGAAATGGCGTCCCCGATGATTTCAACACGATGTAGGAAATTCTAGCATGACGTTTGTTGACGTAAAGCTACATAATTCTGAGTGTGTGGAAGTTTGGGATTGTTTATCTGGGATCATTATGCGCATTTTGGAGGTTACCGCTAACGCGCGAGATTATCGACGAGGGAAGATACACAGATGAAGTGACAGCTACGTAAGCACTCCTTTTCTGTCACTGTCACGGCGTGAGCGTAACTACATCACCGGGCTGTTGGACACGAGTGGTGATTTGGATTTCAATGAATTGATTTGGCTGGTCATCATTCTATCAGTACAGATATACATTGTGTCTTCGCGAACAACTCCGTTGACAGTCAGCACTCTTTTCTATTCTGTCCCATTAACCCCGTTTTGTTCAGGCGCATTTACGTTCACTATCATGAGAGTTAATAAAACGTTTATTCGATGTTCTTGGCGAGCACTTGGATGAATAGGGTGTCTTGGGTGAGTTAGTTTACTCTCGTGGTAAACTTAGAGCATATTCCAAGACGAGAGAACAAGCACAATCCTTCTCCTAATCTTGGTATTTTCACTGGGTTCACCGTAAAACAGAACGGTGAATAGGATTCTTAGTCCGCGATGAAATTGGCGCGGACCGCTGTCCTCGCACGCTTCACGAGGGCCACTTGGGTCTTCGGATTCGAGCTGGACAGGTCTGCCTCCCACTGTTTAGTGTTTTGTTGTGTCCTGGAGAACGTTGATAAACTTCATTTTGAAAATATGGCGCCCTCGGTGTTGCGAAACTCACTACTATAGGCGTCAGCCAGGAGCTCTTGTGTTCTGGCAGCGTCCTCGCCCCATTGAATTGCCCAGACCTGTTCCCGTGTATCTGTGGTTGGAATAGTGGATTAAGTGGACACTCACATACCTTGTATGGGTGGCTGTTTTATTGGCTCGGAACTTGCACCGGGGTGCTTGTTTGTCGGAATCTTAGACAAAATGAATAAATTGGGGCAGGACACAGTTTGCAGGTAACGCCACATTACATGTGATTTCTTACTAGAAACGTAATTCTGTTCTAGTGTCCTACTTTGCGTGGTGAAGAAGACCAGGAGATGGCGAAAGGGGAAATAATAAACTGAAAATGGTACTTGGCACGTGCAGCCATGGTACTCATGTTTCCATGAAGAGAAGGCGAGCCTTCTTAAGCCAGCACGCAAGGTACCCGTCGAGTTTTCTCGCGTGAGATTGCTTATTTACTGAAAATCGTGAATATCAGATAAGATATCCACCGAAAAACACAAGACCAAATAACTGGGAAAGTACAGATGTGTCCGCCACTGCGTCCTGCCCTGCAAGGTTCTTTTTTTCTGTCAAAAGACGGTGGAACGCTTACGCATCAGGGCCCATTTCGCGAGCACCAACTGAAACTCTGCCCTATTTCTTTCGTCTGCATCAGTTTCGTTTCAGCTCGTTCACTTGCGCAGGAACTCCTCTTTATTTTGCAGGTATGACACGTACATAGAAGTATGCTGCTCAAAGCACTGATGTTTTTACTTATTTTTTGTAGTTCAGCTACTCCCCTATTCACATATAAATGCTATGTGGCATCGAACCTCGAACCATTTAACCAGCTTCAGCCTGACGTGAGATCGAAAACAAGGGATATCAGAAAGATAGAAAATTCTTTTAATAGAGAACTGAATTTCTTCTCCTGGTTTTCAACCTGAGAGTCTACTCCAGGGGCAGGGTTATGGCTATTATATATTCGTTAGGCGGGAGGGGGGGCACTGACAATCCCCTGTAAAGTTGTTTGAGATGCGTGGCCCACGCGTCTTGCCCAAAAGCCGCACTTCGGGTTACAACTACCGGGTGGTAGGTGGCGTGTACGCGAGCGGTTCAGGCTGTCACGGTGGATGGACGTGTTTTTTAGCGCTCCCGATCGACTGCGCAGATAAGTGGTTTTGCATGCTTTGAGCTTGTCTTTATAAATATTAAGAGAGCGGTTAAAATCTTCGTAGCACTTATTTTATTGTACGGTTTTTCGGGGGTCAGCCACCAGGTATTTATTAGTTTGTGCGTGTGTGTGTTTTATTTTTTTGTTTTTTTTCTTTTGCCACCACGTGGGGGAGGAGCACGTACATTGACCACGAAAAGTTTTGTAGTAGAGCTTAGACTTTTTTTTTAGTAGGGTAGGGCTCGAGTTTTGTAATTATCGAGTCAGAAAGTCATAGGGAGAATCAGGTGTCAGAAAAACATGGTTAAAAAGACAGTAAAGTGTTCATGATGCGGGGTGGGTTTGAAAGTGGACCCAAGGGTAGAAGCGGATGGAGGAGTGGCTGACGCGAAGTGTAGGCAATGTGACGTCGAGGAAAATTGAGTGAGCTGCTGATGAGAATCACCGAGCTCGAGACTGCGTTGGCGACGGAGAAGGAGAAAACGAGGGCAATAGGAGAAAGGCTGATGTCCTCCAAGGAAGCACTAGCGAAGGTGAACAGAACAGCGGCCTATGGGAAGAACAGTGTGGAACCGGCAACCAGAACGCGGGAGAAGAAAGAGCAAGCAAGTTTGAAAAAAAAACAGGTTTAGCCGGTTCAAGTGTCGCAAGGCCCAGCTTCAAAGAAGTAGTGCTCGGCATAGGAGAAGACAAAGCAGCCGGGATCACAGGTGCAAGTAACCCCAAGGTGCAGGAAGCTCCACCTGAAAAGTCACAGCATGTGATAATCGCCGGGGATTCGAATTTATATCGATGCACGAAAGCAATAAAGAGAGGGTAAGAGGTGGCAAGAGGGTTGCAGTTGGGGCGTTCCCGGGATGCAAGCTGGAAGCAGTCATGAGGCAACCGAGCGCAAAACTCAAAACTACAGCTGATAGACGAAACGTCGTGATAATTTAAGGCGGTTTAAACAATGCCTTAAATGAAGATACAGCTGGACTAGCAACCACACTGGCGAAAGGCATCGATGACATCTGCGCCACTTCTCCCCAGGTACAGGTAGTAATATGCACGATACCGAAGGTACCGGTGCGTGACAGCAACCTACAAAGAGCTGTTGTCAACGCAAACCAAGAGATATGGCGGATGAGTTGAGAGAAAGGCTTTGAGGTGGGGGAAGTAAACGAAAATATGCAAGGGTGGGGTGGTTTTAAAAAGACAGAATTCACTTCGATGTGCGACAAGGTCATGAAGTGGGTTGGTGACTTGCAGGACGCGCAGTGGCTTGTTGGAGGGCACGCGGGCCCTTCGGGGTGCAGGATAGCTAGTAACGAGGAAAACAACCAGGTAGACTCTTTGACAGGCGGTATGGAGAGATACGATTCCAAAGTGGCACCAGTATCTAAGATAGGTAGAGTCCGGGGCAGAAATAGACGTAGCCACGAGCGCCGAGCCAATTAAGACATAGGGTATATTAACATACAGGTTGTCTGAAACAGGCTGAAGTCGGAAAAGATAGACGAACAGCTAAGGCAGTAGAGGCCGATGATATATGGTTTCGTAAAAACACATCTTAGGGACATGGAACAACCTCCTATGTATACGGACTACGCGTGAGAATATTGTAACAGAAGGCAGCAGAAAGGGGGGTGGTTTTGGAGCATTCATTCATAAAAGTACAGAATGGCAAAGCGTCAAGCAGGAGTGCAAGGATCATTCATGGCTAAAGGGGAAAAGGGCAGGACAAATGACACTCCTTGGTTTCGTGTACTTGTGGACGGGAGCAAAGGCCAGAGAGAAAAAGCAGGCAATGTTAGAGTGCATATCAAAGGACATTGAGGAGTTAGGAGGAGAGTGCCAGATAATTACAGTAGGAGATATGAATGCAGACATATAATATATAGTAGGGTATACCGACCCGACAGGCAAAATCATCATGGATATGTGTGAAAGGCGTGTTCGATCAATGGCAAGAGTACCAAGAAGTGTGAAGGGCAAATAACATTTGAGGTAGGAAGGCTGCAGTCTACGATAGATTACGCACTGATGTCACATAGGATCTATGAGAAGCTCAGTGGAATGCACATAAATGAAGTTGGCTCAAGATGTCTTGGCAGTGATCACAAACGTATCAAGCTATGTTTTGAAAGAGCAGTGAAAGTGCGAAGCAGACAAAATTACCAACTACAAGATGATTTTTATTCAGAAAAGCAAACTGAAATAGCCACGAAACAAATTGAGGAAGTAATCACTGAGGATAATAAAACAGTGTGGACATGCACAAATCGAGTTAGACTGTTTGAGCTAGAGCTTGCTAAGGCACGTGACAATTCACCCCGGAAAAAAAGACACAAACCCAAAAGTTGGTAGGATGAGGAATTTAAGAGAGCCATAGCAAAATGTCAGAAAGTCTCTAGAGAGCACAGATATGCTAAGCAGCAAAGTGAACCGACAGATGATGTCGAAAGATAATGGGAAATCTTTCTAAGCTGTATAAGCGATGCATCCCTTCTGATCAATAAAAAATTAGACGAAAGGGACCGCAGTGGCTCGCAGAAGTACATAAAAAAGATAGAAAGGCGGCTGTGAAATTTCGGAACCATCTAAGCTCCATAAGAATTGAGACGAGCCTAGAGAAGAGGTTTATAACAACAGCTCAAGGTGCTAGGCAAGAAGCAGACGAAGCTATTGAATATATAAGAACAAGGGTGACAGAAAAGTTTCAAAAAAGAAGTGCTCTATGCACCACAAAAGACAAGGATGAATCAAGTGGCGCAATGGCTCCATTTCCACAACGATAGCGGAAAAGGGCTGAGAAAAGGGTTCCTAGTAGTATATCAACAGGCCCAGATGGCATTCCAATTATGCTGATAGAGACATTAGGTCCGAAGTCTAAGCAGGCTTTGAGAGAGGCAGTGAGCAAAATAATAATCGATGCCGAATTCACCGATGGATGGAAACTTAGCATTATGAGCATGATCTATAAAGGAAAGGCGGACAAAGCTTAAATAAACAACTACCGTTCTATAACATTGACATCAGTGGTGTGCAGGCTGGCGATGCATATTATAAAGGAAAGAGTGCAGGCATGGATAGAGAATGAGGGGGTGCTGGGGGAACAGCAGAATGGGTTTCGGAAACATAGGATGTTGGAAAACAATCTGTGTTCACTGATGCAGTGAATCGAAAGTGGATAAAGGAACACAGGTTCCTGTGGCTAGCATTTTCGGATATCAAGGGAGCGTATCATAGCGCGGTTCAAGAGAAATCGTGGGAAATACTGGACACACTAGGTGTAGAAGATGGAGTCACTAATTTTTTAAAGGATATCTTTAAAAGTAACAAGGCAGTTATAAGTTTGAAAAAGAGGTATCCAAGCCTGTAGAAGTAAAACGGGGGCTTGAGAGAAGCGATTGAGAGAAATGGGGGAGGAGCGTTGGGCTAGGAAGGTATTCAGCTACTTGTACATGAAGAATGTCGATACATAATAGATTGGTGAATACTTAGAAAACAGCAAGGGGCCAGACCAAAAAGAATTGTCTTTTAAGAAGAAGGTGAAGGAAGCTGAGGCCGATATGTGAAGAATTGTCATGATTAAGAAGTCAGCACTAGAGATGTATCAAACTTTTAAGCAGGAAATCGCCAAGGATAGGATCTATGATAATACTTGGGGTAGTTCTCTACTGTTTGAGACCTGGACGAGAGTATTGCGAACCAAGACATATCGGGCCAAATACGAAGGGGTAGACACGGTATGCAGCGCGTGTGGAGAGGAAGAAGAAACTGCGGAACACTTGATGGTGTTCTGTAAAGAGCTTCACCCTATAGTTCAGGATGATGGCGCAGAGTTTTTCAAAGCACTGGGGTTTAGGGACAAAGAGGGCAAAATAGACTTTAAGCGGATAGAATCAACTAGAAGGAGGTTATCTGATGGGTGGCTAAAGTGAAGGCACGAGTGAAAATTAAACCCTTCACTGCAAAGTATGAATCCTCAACCTCGCTGTTTAAAAAAAAATAATCTAGTATTGGTTAATTAAGTATTACGGCTTGGTAGCGCTAGCCACCGCCCGATGTAAAGGGTACAGCCATATCCATCAATCCATCCAGCACCACTGTCATCATCATGGTTGGTAAAGTGGTAGCACCGGTGGTGACCCCTGGCGGATGGCAAGCCTTGGTGACGGGCGAGAGAGTTGAGCGAGTCTTCTACGCGTGGTGGTTGCCGGAAACGGTTGTCTCTAGCGTAGGTCCCTGGTGCGTGGCATTGCGAGTTGCGCGTCGGGGGCCTTCGTGGTAAGTAATGCGTTGGCGACACCACCTTGGGTGTGTTATTGTGTTTGTCACTTTTGGTGTGTATGGCAATATTGTCCAAGGATGTCCTAGCGTGTTGATCGCGATTAATGTTGTAATAGTTTGGCTGACAATATCATTGTTTTAAATTAGTTAAATAAATGTGTGCGTATGGTTTTGTTTGTTATGACCGTGTCTGCTGTGACCGTTCACTCCAAGAGCGTTGGCGTGGTGCTCGCCAATTCGAAACCCTACAAAGTTGATATACACATAACACATACCGTCCCCTACACGCACAACAGTCAAATAACAGATACAGTCACTTACACGCACTGCACTATTTACAACGTTGTGTTCAAGCCTGTGGCGCGTGAAATGTCAGTAGCCCTTTTGTGGAGTCTAGTGCACTAGAGCTATTCTGCAATGGACCCAGAATATTTTTCAATTCCATGTTTATGTCCTGTTGTATCTTTAAGTTCATCTTAGTAGGCTTTCTCTACGATGCGTGTATCGTTTGCTCACAGAGGACGTGATTGATGTTTTCTACGACATCACATTGTACACAAAATGAAGAATATTACACTCCGATTTTTTATTGAAGTAATTGTATTGAAACGTTTATTGTGGTGTGGTGTAAACACGTTTCACCTTGCCGTCAAAATACCTTTCTCTAGACAAGACGCTGCAACGCTAGTGTCGGCGCACGCTTGGCACATCCAGCGATTGCTCTGGACAGACCCTAGCCAGCATTATAGGCCTCTGTACAAGAAAAATCAATTCACGCACCTCTTTGGCACCACACTGTACAGCTTGCCTACGGTTCTTGCACACAAACTGTGAAGGCTTGGCTTAATAAGTTCCTGAACTCTCGTGACGGATCTCCCCAGAATATTCTTGAGGTTTCTGAAAAAAAGCACGAAAAGTTATGAACCTGCAAATGACCATAAAAATCAGAACGTTAAAGGTTACCATAATTTGGCACCAGTTTGCAAGCAGGTGAACACGGCTTGAAAAAAGTTGGTAGCCAAAAGAATCAGGACAGAACCATCAATTCTTCCTCTTTGACAAGTGAATGGTAAATTTGAACAACCACCTAAATGCATTAGCCACTCTTTCACCAACGCAAGCCTCCTATAACTCGCAGCTAACCACAAGTCCTTGCCGTTGTTTCCTTACCCGCCTGCTACCGTAATATACTTATCGCTCGAAGAAAATTAATTCTGAAAAACGTGCACATGAGCAATTGTTCCCCGGTATCTCGTTCAAATTTTTTTCTCTGAGTCATAAATCATCTCGGACACATGAGAGCCGCTTGAATGTCACGAAACAAAGGAAAACGGGGTGCCGAAATGTTTGTTACAGCTGCACTTTTTTCCGTGTTTAAACATTTCTGCATCTGCCTTTTGTCATCACTGTACGACCATTGTAAATGTTTCACATATTACCTTGATGGCATCGAGTGCTTCGCACTGATGTAAGTTTTGGTAAATTAGATCCTGTTGGGAAATGTTTTTAAAGCCTCATAAGCTAAAAACTCATTTATCCTTACAGAACTCCTCAGAGAACGTACTACCTTGTTAAATTTATTTTCGCCATGGTATGACAAAAAGGCCCCAAAGAAAACCGTGAACTTGGCGAAAACAAGCTACATCGCTAAATGTCGGAACGTCTGCAATTCACTTGGCTCTTTGCAAACACTCACAGATTCGCCGCAAAGGCGAAGCAATGAAGGCAATAGGAACAAATTGGAAGGACACACACAGAAGGGATAGCAGACGAAAACGTGCCCCGCGTTTCTCAAGCGCAAATGACGCACAAAACGTACGCACAGGTACAGATACGCGCAAGTAAGCGTCTCGGTTACTCAATCACTCAATCTGAAAAGCGCGCGCTTTTCGCAAACAGAGACCGCAATGATTGCAATGACCTTTGTGCGCCCAGTAACAATACAATTGTTCCTGATAAAGCACCTAACCAGCCAAGACGTAAGATCCTCCCCATGAAATAAGGGCGCGCGAGGGAGCGTCACCTCCTTCCTCTAAGCGGTGCGAAGAACGCATGGGAGATTAGAGCGTGCGCCGCGCTATGTGGCGACGCACGCCCATTGCGTCATTTTGATCGCTGGGCTGAAACCACAATGATCCCCCCCCCCCGAGTTCCGTCAGAAGCGGTGAGTGGCAGATATAAATCCCTTGCTATTTGACCGTTCTAGGACGTGCTGCTCGTTGGCCCAGCGGTTAAAGCCTCGCAGTCATGAAGCAAAGGTCCCACGTTCGATTCCGGGCGCCGGTGGCCTTTTCGGGATTTTATTCTTTCTTAGGTTTATATATATATATATATATATATATATATATATATATATATATATATATATATATATATATATATATACTGAAGAAGTTTTTTCAATGGGCCAAATGGAATTGGGAAGAGAAGAGACACTACTCAGCGGTTGCCTTAATTTCATTTCCAGCAGTTTCTACTGGTGTACAGGTGTTCATCAGGGTTTGCGAACACTGAAGAACACCGGACCACTGGTCGAAACCGTTGGAAATATAATTAAGAAGACCGCTAAGTTGTGTCTCTTCTCTTCTAATATATATATTGTCACGTTACAACGTAACTGTAACCTGCAGATAATGGCACACAAGGACGTCAAACTGATTCATACAACGCCAATACGACTTAATAGTTTTTCTCTGCACGCGCATCTTCGTCCTCTTCTGAACAGCGGCACATACAAGCCTGCCAGCATCTATGAAAATAATACTTTCAGAACTTGTACTAGTCGCATTACCCCCTTTCCCAAAGAACATCGTCCTGATGTCATAACATAATTACCAGATGAAAAAAAGACATACGATAAGCAGTACACAAAGGGGTGTTCACAATCACTGTAAGTCTACTGAAGGAATTTTGACGAATAGTCAGCGTTGGTAAAATGGTTTCATCCTCGAAACATGGACGACGTGTTGCTGTTGTGAACGGCGGGATTCACGAGCCATGTCCTCGTTAAGAATCTCGTAGTTTACTTCGCTGAGACGGCGGAGAACTTTACAGGGACCAAAATAGCGGCATAACAACTTTTCTGACCAGCCTCGTTGTCGAATAGGAGTCCACAACCATACTCTTCTCCGGGTTGGCAAGAGACATCGCGACGACGAGCGTTGTACCGCAGCGAGTTGATGCATTGTTGCTTGTGGATTCGTTCGACTGCAAGCTTACGAGCTGCGTCTGCCAGTCTGATAAAATCGTTCGTCTTGACACTAATCTGGCGTCTGTCTGGTAGAAGCATGGCATCCAGCACTGTAGTGACGTCTCTGCCGTGAAGCAACCGGAATGGTGTGAATCCAGTTGTTTCTTGCACAGCGGTGTTGTAAGCGAACGTGACGTAAGGGAGAATGTCATCCCAGTTTTTGTGGTCTTGGTCAACGTACATGGATAGCATGTGGGCGATCGTCTTGTTTAGTCGCTCTGTAAGACCGTTGCTTTGTGGGTGGTATGGAGTAGTTTTTCGATGTGCTGTGCCGCTAAGCTGCATGACGACTTGTATCATCCGGGCGGAAAAAGCTGTGCCACGATCAGTTATGACAACTGCTGGTGCTCCATGTCGGAGGACGATGTTCTTCATAAAAACGTGGGCAGTCTCAATGGCGGTGCCACGTTGTAATGCCTTCGTTTCGCAGTAGCGCGTCAGGTTATCAGTAGCGACTACAATCCAGCGGTTGCTCTCATGAGACTTTGGAAAAGGTCCGAGTAGATCCATGCCAATTTGTTGGAACGGTTGTGTCAGAGGAGTGACGGGCTTCAGAAAGCCGGCTGGGTGCTGATGTGGTGCTTTATGGCGCTGGCACTCGTGACACGTCTTCACGTAATGCTTCACGTCTTGATTGAGCTTAGGCCAGTAATGGTGTTGACGAATCCGGGCCAAGCTACTTGTGAATCCCAAGTGGCCTGAGCAAGGCTCATCGTGACAGGCGGACAAGACATCGGCTCGTAATGGTGACGGGACGACGAACAGGTGTACTCAGTCGCGTAAGTGACGAAGTTTTTTTTATAGAGGATATTTCTGCGAACGCAGAACGATGATAGCGAGCGGGCGAATGCTGGTGGTGGATGCGGCGTATGGCCTTCGAGAAATTCGATGAATTGTCGAAGCTCTGAATCGTTCTTCTGCTGTTCAGCCAAGTCGGATACACTAACGGCGCAGAGAAAACGGCCGTCGAGATCGCGATCACCTGACACTGTCTTAAGAGGAGCTCGGGAAAGGCAGTCCGCGTCAGTATGCTTCCGGCCAGACTTGTAGACGACTGTCAAATCGAACTCCTAAAGGCATAGGCTGCACCTGGCCAGACGTCCGAAAGGGTCTTTAAGGTTTGCCAACCAGCAGAGCGCATGATGATTGGTAACAATTCTGAACGGACGACCATACAGGTATGGTCTGAATTTAGCTATTGTCCAGACAACAGCTAGGCACTCCTTTTGAGTGGTTGTGTAATTCGTTTCCGCGGATGATAAAATCCGGCTCTCATAAGCAATAGGGCGTTCGATGCCGCCTTGCCACTAGACGAGTACTGCACCAAGGCCGATGTTACTGGCGTCTGTGTGCAGTTCAGTGTGGGCATATTCGTCATAGTGTCCGAGTAAGGGCTCAGACTGGAGACTCTGCTGGAGCTCGGAGAAAGCGCGTGTTTGCTCAGAGCCCACACGAAGGGAACATCTTTTGTCAGACGAGTGAGGTGTTCGGCAATATTTGTGAAATTTTACGCAAAGCGTCTGTAGTATGCGCAGAGGCCTAAAAATTGACGTGCATCACGTTTGTTGGCAGGTGGTGGAAAATCTGCGACAGCGAATGTTTCGTCTGGGTCCGGCTGAGTACCATCAGGGCTAACAAGGTGTCTGAGGAACTTCAATTCGTTGTAACCAAAATGACATTTTTTTTTGTTTCAGTGATAGGCCTGCCATGCGAATTGCAGCAAACACAGATCTAAGTCGCTGCAAGTGCTACTCAAACGTTTGCGAGAAGGCAATGACGTCGTCTAAGTAAACAATGCATGCTTCCCACTTGAGACCGGAGAGCACTGTATCCATCATCCTCTGGAATGTCGCAGGGGCAGAACACAGACCGAAGGGCAGCACCTTGAATTCATACAGACCATCAGGCGTTATGAATGCTGTTTTCTCTTGGTCGCGTTCATCAACTTCGATCTGCCAGTAGCCACTGCGTAAATACATAGAGGATAAGTATCGGGCGCCTCGGAGGCGGTCTAGTGAGTCGTTGATACGCGGAAGCGGACAAACGTCTTTCTTTGTGACTTCGTTGAGTTTGCAGTAATCGACGCAAAATCAGAGAGTGCCGTCCTTCTTCTTTACTAGTACGACGGGGGACGACCATGGACTGTTCGAGGGTTGGATTACGCCATCTTCGAGCATCTGCCTCACTTGAGAACGTATTGCCTCTTGTTCCTTTTGTGATGCTCGGTAGGCGTGCTGACGTATGGGTCGCTCAGCATGGTCAGTGGCAATGCGGTTCTTCACGGTTGGCGTTTGTTTTATCTTAGATGTAGACGCGAAACAGTCGCTAAACGTGCGGAGGATACAGCGGATTTGCTCTTTCTGCGCACATGAAAGCTTCGGATTGACATCGACTGTATCGGTTACCGCGGTGTCACTTTCAATGGCTGCAGAAAGTAAGGCTATCGTCGGACACGCTTCATCGTCAATGGATTCGAAATGAGCGATAGTTGTTCGCTTGGCCAAATGTTGGTATGCTCCACTAAAATTGGTGACCAACAACTCAGTCGTTCTACGCCTAAATTGAATTAGGCCGCGAGCAACGCAGATTTGCTGAGCCAAGAGCACCGAAAGGTTGGCTTCAGCGATACCACTACCGTCATGATCTATGTCACCCTGTACAGTAACGAGCATACTGGTGCGTGGCGGAAGTGTGACGGTGTTGTCGACAATGCAAAGCGCAAGTCTTCATCGCAAGTCTTCAATGCAAGTCTTCATCGGATCGGTATCTCTAGGCTTCGGGCCATAGTCGTCAGCAAACGTTACGAGGCAGTCTCGAAGATTTATAACAGCGCCGTGCTCGCGAAGGAAGTCCATGCCAAGGATAACTTTCCGGGAGCATTTGGGAAGCACAACGAAAGGAGCAATGAACGTCGACTCACAAATTTACAGCCTTGCGGTGCATCTCCCGATTGTTGTCAAGAGATGACCACCTGCTGTCCGAAGGTTCGGTCCATGCCCCCAAGAAATCGTGACTTTCCTGAGTTCAGCCACAAGTTCAGCGCTGATAACTGAGCAGTCGGCGCCGGTGTCGACCAGAGCAGTAACTAGATGACTGTCGACAAGGACGGCAATGTCAGCAGAAACGGGTTCGTCCGCGATGTGAGGTGTCGGCTGAAAGGAATCGTCGAAGGTCGGCTGATGGGTCAGAGGAGGCTGTTTTGACGATAGCTTAACAGCGGTCCCACCTCCGGAGGCCGCTGATTCCAGTTTCCCCGGCGTGGACTTGGGGACCTAGCGGATCGTCCCGCAACAACATCGGCGAAAGTAGAATATTGATTCGCGGACGTAGAGCGTCAAGGAGACGGAGAGCGTGATTGGCTTCGCTGAAGATTCGGAGAAGGTAGACTTGCTAAGTATTCTGCGATGGCGTGGGGTCGTTCCCTTTTTCTGGGCCGACGAGCGTCTGGCCGAAATCCAGGTAGCCCATCTGTCTGTACGAGCACTCCCGGTACAAGTGACCTGGCTCACCACAGTGGTAGCATAGTGGCCGATTGTCGGAAGCGCGCCACACGCTAGATTTCCGCAATTTAGGTCGCGGATTCTCATAATGTGGCGGGCCCGAGAAGTACTGCGGCATCTGCAGACGAGTCGGTCGTTGGTTTTCATAGTGTGGCAGGCCCGAAAAGTGCTTCGGCGCCTGCAGGCTAGTCGGTCGGGGGAAATAGCTGGCTGCCGGTGCAGGAGTGCGTACAGCTTCCGCGTACGTCAGCAGAGGAGCTTCGGTTGGAGGTGGCACTAATGGTCCTACCAGCTGCCGCACCTATTCACGGACGGCGTCTGTCCGAGCAGCCACTTGAGGCAGGGAAGGCACTGCGTGAAGCTTTTGCAGCTCGTCACGTACAATGCTACGGACTAGCTCAGCAAGGTCTCTCACGCTCGTGACATCGGGTGTTACCAAGGGTGCTGATAGACATGCTAGGTTGTCGAACCGCTGATACTGCGAAGACCGCTGTCTTAGCATTAGCTCCATTGTCGTCGCTTCACGGAGAAGTTCTGCCATGGTAGCTGGTGAATTTCGTACAAGTCCTGCAAACAGCTGCTCCTTGACACCCCGCATCAGAATGCCTATCTTTTTGTCTTCCGTCATTGCAGAATCCCCTCGACGAAACAAATGAAACATCTCCTCAATGAACATGGCCAGGCTTTCATTGGGTCTTTGATTGCGAGAATTGAGGAGACGTTCGGCTTGTTCTTTCCGGTCGGCACTACCATACGTGTTCCGCAGCTGAGTGCAAAACACCGGCCAGGTTGTCAGCGTGGCCTCGTGGTTCTCGAACCAAGTGCGCGCCGAATCCTCCAGATAGAAATAAACATACCGCAGTTTCCGGTGCTCGTCCCACTCGTTAGCGACGGCGACTTGATCGTATTGGTCCAGCCAGTCTTCAACGTCTTCGCGGGGCTCCCCATGGAAGGGCTTTGGCGTTCGAGAGGCTGGTAGCCATGGAGCTGGCGGAGTCGCGGTCTCTTCAGTCTGGCTTGCAGTTGTCGCATATGCCATGGTTCTGGAGTGTTCCGGAAGAGGGCCGAATTGGGGTGGTAGGCCAAGTTGCCGCTGACTGCGTCAAAGGTTGGCTGTTTCTACCAAGGCGTCGATGCTGGCGCCGAGATCTTCCTTGTGGTAACAGTGCATAGACTATTACCCAGCGCCTCCACCAGTTGTCGTTTTACAACGTAACTGTAACCCGCAGATAATAGCACACCAGGACGTCAAACTGATTCGAACAACGGCAATACGACTTTTCTTGTCTTGTCGCCTAGGATATCTTGGCTTTATCGTTTTTCTCTGCACGCGCATCCTCGTCCTCTTCTGAACAGCGGCACATACAAGCCTGCCAGCATCTATGGAAATAATTCTTTAAGAACTTGTACTAGTGGCAATATATATATATATATATATATATATATATATATATATATATATATATATATATATATATATATTGTCATGTAGTTTATTTACGTATAGACCTACTGGAAGGCCAAGGAACGCCAGAAGAGCGAGGAACGTCAACAGGCCGAAAATACAAAACAAGCGTAAGCTCGGGTCGCGCGTGTGCACTAACGCTGTGGCTTTCCTTTTTCTTCCTGCTTCGTCGTCGTTCGCATAGTTCCCTACATTGGCCCCCGGTGAATAGCGTAGCCAACCTGGCGACTTAAGGCGTAGTCACTATAGCGGGGTCGTAATACGGCTTCAGGCGACTTACATGCACAATTTCTCGGCCACGACGGCGTAAGTTATGAGACTGTGTCAAAGGCTCAATCTCATAATTGACTGGTGACGTACGGGTGAGAATGCGGTAGGGCCCAAGGTATCGGGCCAGTTATTTCGACGAAAGGCCCGGAGTGCTCGGTGGAATCCAGACCCAAACGAGAGCACCAGTCGTGAAAGTAGAGAGATGTCGGTCGGTGTCATGCCGTAGCTTCTGTTTACCTTGGTCCTTGGTTGTCAGTGAACGGGCCAATCGTCTGCAATCTTCTGCGTACCTGGCAACATCAGAAATCAGTGTACTCAGAGGAGTCGGGCGTGTATGAGAGGATAGTGTTCAGCGTGCACGATGGTTCGCGTCCGTACAACAGAAAGAAAGGGAAAACCCTGCTGTTGCGTGCGTAGCGGTGTTATACGCATACGTGACGAATGGAAGGACAGTGTCCCGATTCGTCTGGTCCGATGCGGTGTTCATCGTCAACATATCACTGAGAGTGCGATTAAATCGTTCTGTGAGGCCATTCGTCTGTGGGTGATATGCTGTCGTTATGCGGTGAACCTTGTTGCACTGAGCGAGCAAGGCTTGAATGGAGTCAGACAAGAAAACACGCCCCTGGTCGCTCAAAAGTTCGTGGGGAGCACCATGGCAAAGAACGAAGTTGCGCAAAATGAAAAACTCAACTTCCCTCACGGTTGCTGCGGGTAGTGCTGCTGTCTCCTTGTAACGCGTGAGGTGGTCCACGCCGACAATTATCTACCTATTTCCAGAAGATGACCAGGGAAGTTGTTCGTATAAGTCAATACCGACGTGGTCAAATGGACGCGCTGGACAAGACAGAGGCTGAAATGTACTGGCAGGGCGTTGAGGTGGGGCTTTATGTCATTGGTATGCAGTACAAGTGCGTACGTACTTGCGAACAAATGTGTACATTGTCGAAATTTGGCCTTGTTGGTGCATTGTGACGACTGAAAATAGCGCTAAGAAACGGGGACACAAGAAGAGGACACACGCCTGTGCCGTGTGTCCTCTTCTTGTGTCCCCGTTTCTTAGCGCTATTTTCAGTCGTCAAAATGTGTACATGCCGCGCCAGTAGTAGCGCTGACGTAGACGGTTGTACGTTTTGAGAGCGCTGGCGTGAGCGCTTTGCGGGTCGTTGTGGAAAGCTGTACAGATTTCCGAGCGCATGTGGTTGGGTATTACTAACAGCTACCTCCGACCTTCAGACGTGTAATTCCGCCGATAGAGGAGGTCGTCTCAAATAGCGAAATGTGTGGCTTGACGGCGGATAGTTCTTGAGACCATATTAGCTAACGGATCAGTCAGAAAGGCGAAGAGTTGGGAAATCCACACATATTTGCGTTGTTCCGATGCTATTTCTGTGAAGTCGATTGGTGTTATGATAGCTCAAGAAGGTGACGAGGAGGTTGGGTCAGCCGGTAGTGGCGAGCGGGATAGCGCATCAGCGTCGGAGTGCTTGCGGCCGAATCGGAATACAACATGAATGTCGTATTCCTGTAGGCGAAGCGCCCAACGACCAAGCCGCCCCGACGGGTCTTTGAGCTATGATAGTCAGCATAGAGCGTAGTGGTCCGTGACGACTTCGAAAGAGCGGCCATAAAGGTATGGGCGGAACTTCGTCAAAGCCCAGACAATTGCGAGGTACTCTTTCTCCGTGACGGAATAATTACACTCGGCTTTTTTGAGGGTTCGACTCGCGGAAGCGACCACGTATTCTTGGTATCCTGGTTTTTGTTAAGCCAATGCAGCACCAAGACCGACACCACTGGCATCGGTGTGGACCTCCGTAGGCGCATCGGAGTGAAAATGACGTAGTATTGGAGGTGATAATAATAACCGCCGAAGCGCGGTGAAGAATTCGTCGCACTTTTTCGACCAAGCAGAAATGCCTTTGGAAATTGTCAACAGGTTGGTAAGAGGCGCGATGATGGAAGAGAAGTTGCGCACGAATCGACGAAAGTATGAACACAGGCCGATAACACTTCGTAGCGTATTGATGGAATTGGGTTGCGGATAGTCGGCCACGGCGCAGAGTTTCGCCGGATCCGGGAGAACACCCTCTTTGCACACGATGTGATCCAGTATAGTGAGCTTATGTGCGTCAAAATGGCACTTCTTGATGTTAAGTTGAAAGTCAGCAGAGGTGAGACACGTGAGAATAGTACGAAGACGAACAAGGTGAACCGAAAAGTCGCGAGAAAAAACTACGATGTCGTCTAGGTAGCAGGGGCACGTGTTCTAGTTGTAGCGGCGAAGGATGATGTTCATCATCCGTTGGAAGGTAGCTAAGGCATTGCAGAGTCCAAACGGCATGACGTCAAACTCATACAGCCCCTCAGGTGTTAAACATTCAGTCTTAGATCGGTCAGGATCAGCCATTGGAGCTTGCCAATATCCTGAGCGTAAATCTAAAGAGGACAAATATTCTGCTCATTACAAGCAATCGAGAGCATCTTCGATGCGTGGCAACGGGTACACATCCTTCCGAGTTATCTTACTGAGCCGACGGTAGTCGACACAGAATTGGGTAGACCCATTCTTTTTGCGCACAAGTACAACAGGGGACGACCAAAGGCTCTGCGGTGGCTGGATGACACCACGGTTGAGCATATCGTCGACTTGTTCGTTGATAATACGGCGCTCTTCCGCTGAAACTCGATATGGTCATTGGCGTAAGGGAGCATGAGCACCAGTGTCAATGTGGTGCGTGATGTTCGCTGTGCGACCCAAAGATGGTTGAGCGCAATCGAAGGTAGAACGGAACACTCGAAGAAGGGACAAGTGTTCGCGTCTTTATGTCGGCGATAGCTCAATGGCAACAGAGGGCTGGAATGATTCTGGCGTGGGCAGTGTGGCCACAGGTGGCGGCATACCATTGAGCTGGAGGTGAGGTAGGTGTTCGGCGAACTCCAGAGGGCGCAAGAGGTCAACTTTTTGTATGTTACCCAAACATTCTCCGCGAAGTAAGGTAACTGGCGACGATAGCGAGTTCGCAACGAGCCTGGTGGTAGCACCGGATTCCACGGTGAGTATGGCAAAGGGCAGGTGTAGGCTATGGTGGCGGGTAAATACGTCAGACGGAGTGAACAAAACAGTTCCGGCAGGAGCGGCCCTACAGGTCAGGGCTATAAGGGTGGATGTTCTCGGTGCTACTTCCGTGTCTGCTACAACGACAAGTTTGTAAGCTTCAGAAAGAGAATCTACCAGACCAGAGGTTGGCAGCGGTGTAAGGGCAACTTCTGCACGTGAGCAATCTATGATGGCCCGATGACGCGAAAGAAAGTCCCATCTAAGAAGGACTTCGTAGGAGCATGATGCCAGCACAAAAAAATCAATGGCATAAAGTTCACCTTGGATAATGACACGTGCAGTGCGCACGGCTGTATGTTCTATGCACTGCGAGTTGGCCGTGTGGAGCATAAGGCCCGAAAGAGGCGTCGTCACCTTTTTCAACTTGCTGCATAAGGTCTCACAGATTATAGAACGGCGGCCCCTGTTTCGATAAGAGCTTGTGTGGTGGTCCCCTCAACTTTGACGTCGATAACGTTTTTCAGCGAAAAAGATGGATGCTTTAAGCAGTTCGAATGGTATGCAGCTGTTGCCTCCGGAGCTTCAGCGATCAGTTTCCCTCTTCCGTAGCAGGTCGGTGACGTATAGGTGACAGGGAGCGTCGTCGGGGCGATGGTGACTGATGGTTTGCGTAGGGTCGATGACCGTCAGTGGTGTACCTTGATGGCGTCCTAGACGAAGACGCAATTGGCCTGCCCACGGTGTCAACTGGAGGGGAATCTCGGTGACAGTGGTGGGCGACGTGTCCAGTGATACCACAGGCGAAAGAGATTGGCCTATTATCCGGCGTCCTCCGAGCGTCTGAGCGATGGTAAAATGAAGACCTCGCGTAGGGATACGGCGCCGCAATCGGGGTTGTAGGAACTACACAGCGTGGTGTGGCAGGTTGAGCATACGGCATACGCTGTTGCGTAGGCCGAGTAGCGACGGCGCGTAGGTGAGAGGCGTAGTGTTAGGTGGTTGCTGATGCATCGGTGGAAGGGCCTCAGCGACTTGGGTCCGAAGGGAGTGGTGGAGGTCCGGTAACAAAGCTTGCGCAGGCTCATGTGTCAGTGGCAGCAGTGACAGCTGGCGCGCTACCTCTTCGCAGACGAAGTCCTTGATTGTCGAAAGCAGCGGCTGCTGATCGGTAGGATGGGCAGCTGGGTGCAAGCTTGAGAGCGTGTCTGGCGACGTGAGGGCTTGACGAGCACTTGCGCGCTTCCTACGTAACTCATCGAAGCTCTGACAGAGGGAAACGAGCGCAGCAATTGTGGGCGGATTTCTAGCGAGTAACATCTGAAAGGCGCCGTCGTCAATGCCTTTCAAAATGTGCCTAATTTTTTCTTCCTCAGGCATGGTTGAGTAGACGCGGTTGCATAGATGCAACACATCTTCAATGTAGCCCGTGTATGTCTCGCTTGGTTGCTGCGCACGGTGACGTAAACAGTGCTCGGCTTGAAGCTTGCGTGCCGCAGGTCGTCCAAAGACGTCCGTAATAGCAATCTTGAATGAAGACCACGTAGGAATGTCAGCTGCGCGGTTATTAAACCAGAGTTTCGTGGTGACCGCAAGAGAGAACGTCACGTAGCCCAGCTTACTTGGGTCGTCCCATTTGTTACTTGCGCCGACTTTGTCGTACCTCGCCAACCAATCTTCGACGTCCGACTCAGTGTAGCCCGTGAAGATAGGAGGGTCTCGTTGAGGATACACGGCGCCGCAAGTGACATGGACGGTCGAAGGTCCCACCTGGAGAGGCGTCTCGATGACCATGTTCAAGTCACGAATATGGGGAAGCTTACGAGAGCGAAGTTCCAGGTTTGTACGAGAGTCCACACACCTCCACCAGATGTCACGTAATTTATTTACGTACAGACCTACAGGAAGGCCGAGGAACGCCAGAAGAGCGAGGAACGTCAACAGGCCGAAAATACAAAACAAGCGCAAGCTCGGGTCGCGGGTGTGCACCAACACTGTGGCTTGTCGTTTTCTTGCTTCTTCGTCGTCATTCGCATAGTTCCCTACAAGTTATATATATATATATATATATATATATATATATATATATATATATATATATATATATATATATATATATATAGATAGATAGATAGATAGATAGATAGATAGATAGATAGATAGATAGATAGATAGATAGATAGATAGATAGATAGATAGATAGATAGATAGATAGATAGATAGATAGATAGATAGATAGATAGATAGATAGATAGATAGATAGATAGATAGATAGATAGATAGAAGATAGATAGATAGATAGATATACGATTAGTGACGGCGACACCGGCGGCAAAGTCCAGCCAAGAGTGTCCGTATAATTGCTATCGCAATAATAAACATCAAGTAGAAAGACCCTTGTGATTGAGGAGCGTAACCACTTTTCGCACCAGACAGTTTTATCGCAGTAGTTCTTGTGGAAAACTCGAACAGAGTTTTGAAGTTTTGTCCCCCTGCAAATGCGATGACATTTGGGTTTGTTGGTTGTTCATGGTTCTTCATAAACCATACCACAAATCTAGTCCAGGGACACAAGGATACGAGGACAAGCACTCGCTCTAAACAGGAGCTCGATTGCAGAATCGACCTCACCGTTGCACTATTTTGGTTCTATTTCACCTCCCTCGGTGCACGTTGGCACGAATTACGAACCAGGGCTGTGCAGACCAATGTTTGTGTGGCGGGTTACACAAGCAGAAATAAAGAAGAGTGTGTGATCATTTAAATTTTCAGGGCATGCTTCGCCGAGTTCAGTAGACTGCACACGGTTCCACCCGCTACGGTGATGTCGTAGTTATAAGGTGCTGTAATTCTGAATCGAATTTGCACATGGAAGCCCAAGTAACTATTTTTATATAATTTGCTCTCCACCTACTCTCTATCTCACTTATTTATTTTGTTTGGTGCTTCAAGTAGTCATCAGTACTTTTGTACGACTGCGACCGAACTCCAAGATATTTACCTGGCATTGTTGTCTATTTAATGATGGCGAAAAATATGAGGTTGAAGGCCACTAATCATGCCGAAACCCGACACAGTCAGACTAGTTTATGTGGCTTCCTGTAACGTCAGTGAAGCGTTTAGAAATATATAAAATCGCAGTGACTCAGTACCTTCATAAGAAGTAGTACACATCGCAGCAACCCTTTTTTACATATATGTGACGCAGTGAATGATGAATGCTAGAGGTGGCCTGGCTCAAACTTCATGTTTATTCCAAAGCACTTCTTCCTTCCCCGCCTCCATCATCAGTCAGTACTTTCTTACGTTTCATATGTACACACCACAACACGTCCACTGAGGCCCTTCCTACAGAAACGAAGCTTTTTTTTTCGTGGACATCTGACTGCCCAATCTGTAACCAAATTAGTATACAGGGTGTACCGCATAACTTGAGCCAAGATTTAAAATTTAAAGACACTTCAGTGGTGAATTAAACAAAACGCGTACTAGTTGCACTACCCTGTAGGTAATCAGGCCATTTTTTTATTTCTCCCCATGCTAAATATTTTTCCCTTCCTAATTACCTATTTCTTCAAAAATGGGCTGGAAACAGTAAATGTGAACACTGATATGCAGAGCACTTTCAGAAACCACCGACTGATTTGTGTCTGGTAGGATACGTCAAGCGCTGTTATTGTTTTCGCGTTCTAAAAAAAGCCTATGGCAGCACTCTGGCAGTGCGCTCGCGGTCCTTTACGCGGCTTGTTTTTACGTTTCGCGGGCTTTCTTTACAACGTGAAAAAAATAACAGCGCGAGACATATAGTGCAGGAAACAATTTAGTCGGTGGTTTCTGAAAGTCCTCTCCATCTCAGTGTTCATTATGTGGGTTTCATGCCCATAATTAAAAATAGGTAACAAAAAAATACTAATTAGTATGGGGGGGAACAAAAATAACCTGAATACCTATAAGCTAGTGCGAGTAGTATGCGTTTGGCTCAATTAGCCTCTTAAGTGCCTTTCACTTTCAAATTTTTGGCTCAAGTTATGTGGGACAGCCTGTACAGTTTGCTGCACTTCCGGGTTGTGTACAAAGGACATTAAAAATTTACCATTAGGCCTTCGAAAAACAGGTATTTAGCAATAAAGAATGAAGACAGATTACCAATTATAACGACTGCTTTGTAAGCTATATGGCGCTCTCGTGTGAATAAATTGATATGAAACTTCACTGTTTGTCCTGACGTGCACGAATCAACGCACAGTGGGCCACTGCCATGTTCGGACACTCAAGCCGAGCCCGACTGCAGCATCGGACTGGATTTTATTGTGGCCCTGACAAGAGAACTGCAAGAAAGTAATTTTGATAAAGTATACGCCTACAACAAGATGTATCGAGGTAGAAAAAACCAACGAATGCGTTCCTTCATCAATAGGAAGGGTAGCAGCCCTGCTTATTTTGAAGGAATTTAAAGTCACACGGTTTTTCCTTGGTGCTTTACGACCACAGTATTGTTTGATGTGGCGTTCTTGTTGTGCTTTGTAAAATAATTCTCTTGTTTCATATGTGTGATGTAAAAGCAACCATAAAGTGGAAATAAGCGGCAAAGCTGTGGGTGTCAAATTCCTGGCTGCAGTAGCCAAGACCGAAGTTCGAACCCCGCTTCAGTATTAGAAAATTTTCTTTCGTTGTTTTTTTTTTGCTTTTGCGTGCGATAGTAGTTATGGTCACTTGATCGGTAGGGGCAGTGCCGGAAACCTACTGCGCAATAACAGCCCTTGTTGTCAAGACATAGCAACTTTCGCTGTCGAAATTCCGAGTGAGTCCAGTACTTTTTGCAAGCTCTGGATCTGACAGCTTTTGATGTGCGTGCCATATTTAACAGTTTTTATATCGATAGAATACTAGCTTAACAGGTATCGCGTTAGGTTTTACGAATGATTTCGTATTCAGTATAGATTAATAAGCAATGATAAACTAAAATATCATATTCCCTGAAATCAGTGAATATCGTTGCGTTGTAGGTGATGAAAGTATTATAGCACTGTGACCATACTGAAAACCGGGCTAGTTAACACGGACGCATTTTCGGTTACCATGGGAAAACTACGAAGACAAAACACAAAAGCGATTCAAATTGATTCAAATTGCTTGAGGCTCGAAGGCCTCGCTGAAGGATTAAGCAGGCTAAATCAGTGCACCTTCAACTCTTTTTGAGTTCCGAAACTCACAAGCCCGAAGGGTCCTTTAGGACCACATTTTCTGAGAAATGCACTTGGCAGTACAAAGTGTCTTCTTTTAACTTAATGGCGTTTGAGAGCTCATGTCGCAGAACTTCCGCCGTCGTTGTCGGCACCACTGGTTGTGAGCGAAAAATCGTCCGTGAGCGAAAAATTGAGAAAGAAGCAACTCAAATAAAGAATAAAACTTTCAGTCTTATCGAGGATTGAACCCGGACCGTTCGCGTGGCAAGCAGGTGTCTCAACAGGAAGCTACCATGTCGCTTACAGCTGCCTCAGAAAAAACACTAGATAAATGCCATGGAGAAGAAGGAGTCTCCCTAATACATTTTTTTCGACAGGTTTCCCTACGAAAACGACTCATTCGGCGATTTGTAAGCGCATTTTGGAGGCCATAAAACTACGTTAAAAAAGGCCGAGATAGCGCAGCCATCACTGCTAAAGGCACACGGGAACTTTCAAACAGCTTTAAAAATGGACAACAATGTCCATCTAGAGGAAAAATTAATATGCCTTTCCAGAGGCGTTTATCAAACAAACAGCAAACGCTAGATAATGTGCTGCCAACTGTAAGTCATTGTGAGGTTCTTTATGACCTCTTTACATCCGCCTGGATAGGGCACTGCACGCGCCCGATCTAGGCAGCCGGAGCCTCTCAGATGGCAAGCGCACGGCGTGTATCATGGAGGCCATGTGACCCTTGCTTCAGATGAAACACCTGTACCATTCATGCGCACGCGCGTGTGTGTCTGTGTGCCATGTGTGAGACATTGTGAAAAACGTTTATCGACTACGGCAGAGTACTGTTCTAGCAGAGGGAAGTGACCACACTGCACAGACCCTGCATTGCTATAGATACGTCACGCTTTCGCGCGTGTATGTGCGTGTGTATGTGTGTGTGTGTGTGTAACAAAACATATTAATAACTATGCACTTAGCGGTTAAAGGGAGCACTAAGGGCCGGATTTCACTATCGCGTTCAACTCCTAAAGGCGAAGCCTAAGGGTTTCCAATTTTCCGTTCAGGCCATATAGACCCATTTAGCCCCAATGATCCACTTTTGCTAAAAAATTCAATAAAGACAGTACATTTTTGTCTCGAGCAAGCCAAACTGCTACCTAGTGCCAGAGAAGCGGTACTTGAACACAGTGATGACTTTACGTTTAAACAAAGTTGTGGCATGTCAGTGGAGTCCTTTGAATTGTTACTTTCTATCTGTTCGATACCTTTGCGAAATGCAAGAATAGAGTGTACGTTCCGAAAAGTGGTGTCTGTATAGGTTTCCGAGTTGCTCCTGATCTCGATGACATGTACGTAAGCCAATCTATTGGAAAGACCACTTTTATGATTTTGCAGGGACTGTGTTTTGTTATGCCAATGATTAACTGTTGTTTTTTTCTTGTAGCAGTTTTAGCACAAGGACGACAGCCATACTGAAAAGTTTTTCGAGAATATGGAAATTACCGTTGGTTCGCGTCCAAACTCAATAAGAAAATAAATTTGAAGTTCTGGGATTTGAGCCTATAGTTTACTTCTAATCGTCACTGTAGGCGCTACATTCCGAGGTCAAAGAAACGTGTCCTCCCGTTTATTTCAAGTTTTTCACAAATAGTAAAATATGGAATTGCATACTCGGCCTTGAGATCAGCTCTAACCAAGTCTAGTGCTCATGGCATTGAGAACGGCTTCAGAGCACGAAATAAAAGACTGAAAAGTGCCAGGTACCCATGACATGTGTTTGCTACGTGTAAATAAAAGCTAATAAAGCGTTAGAGTCAGGGTCGTCCGAACAGAAAAAAGCTCACACAAAAAGACTACAAAGCATTAGCAGTACTACCTAGTATTTTACGGACAGACAGGTCCACTGCTAAAGCAAAAACTTGGCTGAATGGTATGTTTGGATTTAAGTTTCTTGCATGAGCACAGTAGCTTAGCTTTGCACACGACTACCGCTGATTGCCAGTTTTACCTTCCTTTGACAGACTAGTGCCGTGCATGACAGTTGTTTATGAATGTGTGTACCATTACAGTAAAATCCACGGTGTCTTTTGTAGTGTTCCCAATAAAAGTGGACGATACTGCACAATAAGGGTCACGCAGTTTGCGCAACGCCGCTCACAGGTATGAAATAAAATCAGTCTTCTCGGCTCCAGAAAACCTTTTAGAATATTGTACAATGGTTCAGAGAAAAATTCAGCACAATGACTGGGCAAGAAGTGACTGGAATGGATCATGTATCCATGTTGGTGCGTTCGAAGTGTCGTTTTGTTTACAATATCTCAATACCAGCATACGTTGGGTGAAGCGGTCATTGCAATATAGTGCACTTAAAAGAGCATGGAAATTCGCTCGAAAATTCGACCGCTTCGCATCTAGCATCACACTGCAGCACTTGTGGCTGGTAACCTGTTTTTCCAGATACAGATTTTGTCGAAGCACAGATCCCGCAGAACCAGGAAAGTGATAGAGGTTTTTCGTGTTAAGAGAATGAATGAAGTAGGCGTCATTGAGGCATCGCTACATTTGACAGAAAAAAATTTTGCATATATTCTCAGCTGTGACTCTTTATATTCCTTTTCAACCCTTCTTCGCAATGTTAACACAGCCATTTTTGATGATTCTTTCACGTGCGTGTGCTCTTCAAAAACTTTTTCAGTTGCGAATAAGCGCTTGTTTGTGTCCTTTCTGTTTTGCATCTTCATTGTTTTCGCGCTGTAACAAAAATGTCTTTTAGCACTCACCTGTGAATGGGACTGCAGATGAAGAGGCCTAATGGTGAATATGACTCTTCTTCTTCAGTCATCTGGAACTGAAATTATAAAGTGATTACATTGCGAGAACATTCGTTTTGGGCACCGTATATGCATACTTTTTTTCGGCTTATACTATACAGCAACCTTATATGCCTCGAAGGACACTAAACAGTAGCAAAGCCTAGATGGAGTCGCTTTTTAGGTTGATCATTGACTGTCAATGCATTGTGATGGCACTAAAATGGCGACAAGCTGAACACAAACATAAAACCACGTTTTGCCACATTGTGTCCCTTTCCTTTGCAACCCGTCCTTTTAGAACTACCACAGGATCACGAACTACGTACATGCCCTGTTCAGCATTCCCCTCTCTGCATACTTATACAGTTGCACCTGTGCGCAGTCTTAATTCACAAAGCGGCTTTTAAGCCGAAAATAATGTATTACGCTCTGTGATAAGTGGAGTTCGCGTTCGGAGTACGCGCTAATAAAAAGGGCGCGTCACGGAAAAAAATTTAGCACCGGATCTGCATGGTACATTGCAAATGTCGCCGAAAGACGATAGTCCTGCGCCTGGAGAGAGTGAACAAAACACTTATTTGATGTTCTGCGCAAGAAAATCGTTGAAAGATACTCTATAGGCCCTGCGTTAGATTGCCTCGAGCGTGCAGCGAAGGCGAACGAGTGCATCGAGGCACCTTAGACGCGAGCGCCATCTGTCAGTTATCTTCGAAAACGAAGGAAGGCATGTGCGCCTGCGGAGAAAGGTGCGTGCCATTTTCGGAGGTGATAAGGGGTACAACGCAAAGCGACGGGTAAGTGCCACCACCATGTCGTTTCAGCAAAGCTTTGGTAACACGGTTTTTTGAGCACTGTGTGTTTAACGCTACGGTCCTTAGAATCACTTGTTCGTGCCTTCTCAGTATAAATTTATACCGAGAAGGCACACACACACAAAACATCGACGTGTTGTTATGGTACCTCAGATATTGCGATGACTGCTTTTAAATTGAGTATAAACCCTTAACCTCGACCAATACTGGTGGGCGCTGCGGATCGGGTCAGCCCTTTGAAGTATCGTTAAGGGCGGACAAACAGACAAATGTACAGACAGACAGTCAAACAGACAGACAGACAGACAGACAGACAGACAGGCTGGCAGGGAGGCAGACCAACATTTTTCCGACAAAGGTTCCCAAGAAGTACTATCGTCTTTAAAAGAAGAGAATCCAGAGCCACGGCATTGAAGAAGGGGAAAGAGGAAGAATCGTGCGGGTGCTTGAAAAAACGCGGCTAAGGCGTGGCGTGCGATCTTATCGGGTGCAGCTACTGAGGCGTCAATGCATCCACCTAGCCGGCGACGACAATCAAATGGTCCTGGTGACCATTCAACCACCACCGAGGCTATTGGCTAGTTCCTGGCACGACCTGGTTCCGGTGTTCGAGCTGAACACAGCTCCGCAGATGACGTCGTCTAACGGGAGTGGGAGCGAGCCGTCGGGCTACGGGCCCGAGCTTATGCACTCCCACCATGGCAGCTTTGCCGCTAGACTGTTGAAGGGCGTGAACCACTGGTGAGCTGTATCAATATCCTTGCGCGTCTGAGCTCCTACTCAAGAACTCGAGAGACTGTTTAGACTCGTAGATGTTTCTACTCGTTAAAAAGAGCTGCCGGTGGTTGTTTGGTTACGTTTTGGTGATGTTAGCACTCCCCTTTTGGTGTTTTTTTTTGTTTTTGTGAAAACGTAATTTTAGGCAATGAAACGCTCACCTTCTGTTCTCTCCAGAAAGCAATGTTCACTGCTATCCCGACTGGTTTTATTTACCGAACCTGTCGCACCCTCATGTTCATCCGTTCATGTGTCCATATATATCTCTGCCCCCGTCAAAGTACAGGCCCACACTTGTGTCACTCGTTTCAATACGCAAACTTGAACGTCCCAGTAAATTTCATTCGATATTCAGAAATAGCTGCTCAGCCTAACAATGTTATGAACAGCTGCGAGAAACCTCAAGTTTATATTTGAAGAAGGGCTTATAATGGACGGTGAGTGTCATTTAGAAGATTATGACAAGCGGTTCCAAGAAGCATGCCCAAATATATTTTGCCGTTCCAAACGTGATACCGAACAATATAGATGCTTAAAAACAAAAAGACTTGGCAAAGCAGTAGAATATCCATGGCAGTTCAGCGAGCACCCCTTGTAGCTTATAAAAAATGTCTCTTGTTTTTTTTTACCTTGGACGAGAAATCCACTCACTGGACACTATGCCACACCTGGACTGTTGTGTGCTCAATGTATATAGAGAACTCTGCTACAATCTTATATTTTAGTGTTGCTGGTACAACGTCCTTATTAAGAAATAACAGTCACTGAAGCCTTGGAGGTTTAGAGAACATTATTATTAGATTCATAACTTGCGCATTTTTCGCCCAGCGTCCAAAACTTGTCATGACTAATTTCTAGCCTAAGATGACGCTTGAGTGTAGATCCTGGTCTATTGCATGTCTTACTTGCAAAGCCATATTGAAGAAAAGCTAGTCTTTAGACCACGTTTATTAAGTGGATCGCAAACGGTAGTATTCATAATCAATTGAGAAGCCTACATGCAAATTACAATCAGACTCGGCGATCAGCCTCAGCTCTTACCCTGTCGTACAGCTGCTGGTCAACCGCTCTGGGGCCTAAACCGATGATTGAAGTAAGCTGCCCTTTTTTTTTCATGCGGAATAAAGCAAAAAACGAATATGTACGGAAGTACATCAATTATCGGAGAGTTCTCCCAAAATTTGCAATTTCATGGAGCCAAATCTACATGTTTCAAGGTCGGATTGCGTGTGGAATCGGTGATGAAAAGGCTCGACAACACGGGTTGTTGCGAAAGAAGCTGACATTGGCTGAGGCAGAAGCGTTTGCTGGAACAGCAGAAACGGCGGAATCGAAAGTGCGGGCTATGCCAGACAGGAGCTTAATTAACAACGAGGGCGCCAATTTTGTGCCTAA
The DNA here is from genome assembly GCA_013436015.1 of Rhipicephalus annulatus. NCBI lineage: Eukaryota > Metazoa > Arthropoda > Arachnida > Ixodida > Ixodidae > Rhipicephalus > Rhipicephalus annulatus. The sequence continues at coordinate 860,953 of WOVY01014954.1, forward strand.
GTACAAGATCAACCTAGAAAAACTAACACAAGAGCATTCATTTACGACCGAGTGCACTGAATGCTGGCGCTGAGACTTCAACCATGCTTTGGATGTGTGCAAACACAAGAAAGCGACGTGCCACAAGTGCGGCAAAAGGAAAGCGTGACAAAGAGTTCTCCAGGCATAAAGTTTTCTAAAATTAACTAGAGGGGACTCCGATGCTGCGATCGTTCGGCGACCATGGTAATGAGGGGAGGTACATAGATTTTCCAGGTCTTTGTACTTGCTGAAGGTGAATCACACTTGTGGTTTCGTTTATTTCTGTGTTTTGGTTCTGTTTCGAAGAAAATACAAACAATTTTGAACTTAGTGACCCCATTTGAAATGGTGAGCCTAGGTGGGGAAGCGTAAGCGCTGAACAGCTACTGACTTTCTTTTGTGACAGAACAATTTCAAACCACACGAACACATGCGAAGCCAGAAGTACGCAGCTTATAAAAATCCGTATACTATCTATCATCGCCATGCTCGCTGTAGTGCCATGCATTGTACCTCTATAAGAAACAAGTGCCACTGTTCCCTCTGATGCATATATAGGAAACTCTCTGGCTCCGGGAGTCGCCTAAACTCTTCAAAAACTTACGCTCTTCACGGCACTGACGGGAGCGAAGAACAAATTCTCTATCGTTTCGTTTCTCACATCTACTGGAAGACACTGGAAGAGACTACACTGCGCCGGACTTGTTCCCTGGGGGCCACTCAGCCAAGGGACCACGATTGTGAAATCCGGTAACATGCACGTTGACAGCTCGCTAGTTGTAGTGATCTGTGTTGTGCTTCTGCTATGGCACCGGAGCTTCTTTCAAGCCTTCCGGAACGCTGACATGACTCTGCTGTAAAAATGTTGAGCCAGACAACATGAATGTAGTTCGCTGCGACGAAACAATGGCGGAACTTCTGGCTGAATTTTTGCAAATTTTCTGGGAGTGGTCAGGTTGTTTCAAGGGGCCACCTGCACAACTTCACAAAAAAAGGCCGCTGTACTACGCTTATACAAGGGTCGACCAATGCCTTTTGCGCTTCGGTAAATGTATTGGATGAAGTTGACTGCCAAGTACAGGAAGCAGAGCTTTTAATGTTGAGAATTTTGCAGTGGGATGCGCCCCTCGGGCCTGTATTCTAACTAAACGGAGTTCTTACGCTGTATAGTTTAATAAACATTTAAATAACTGGTTAAGTATACCTAATTTAAAACCTAATGAATAGCAAATCCGGCAATGCATTCTGAGCAATACCCGTTGTAAAAAAGTGAGGATTTCTTCGTATATCTGTGGAGGCAAGTGTTCATCACCTTAAATCTATGCGAGGCATATAATAAACTTTTGCTGGACGAGGAAGCAACAAGAAAGGCCGTGTTAAACACACACAAGGTATTGTTAGCATAAAAATGTCTCGCTTTCGGTATCATCTGATCCGGTTTTGCTACTGCACTTAGTCGAGCATGTATTGCAGTGGCATACGCGGCAAAAAAAGATGAGAGCCACGTAGCTCTGCAAGAGGAAATCGAAAGGCTGTGGCTCTTGATGTGGCTAGACGCAGCAGCTGCAAATGCTTCGGGTTCTCACTTGGCTCCCGTCCCAGTAAGGCTGTGACAACGACACGGCCTCACCAGTGACCATCTCATCACATTTCTCTGCTATTGGAGCGCAATAATTAGTGAAAAGCGCTTCACCGCTACCCCCAGCTGCTGTCCCAGCCATGATACAGCCTGATCAAGCCTGGCAGCCACACTTGACCCGCTTCGGCCACCGTTTATGACCTCCTTCTTGAGACATTACTCGCAGAATTCGAGGCAGCCGTGGAGCTCAACAACACCTGGATCAATTCGTGTTCATAAGCTAACCTCAAACACCACCTCGCTTCGTGATCAGCCCACGCCCTTACGGCAAACTAAGGGACGCCAACTTCAAGTAAAAGTTGCGTTAAACAAAGCTCCGCACAAGACACCAATCGTACGATACGGGATTGAACCTCACCGACCATTTCAATCGACTCTGCCGTGTGGTGCATATCGAGCACCTACTATCTTACGCCCAGACAACACAACAAGGTAGCTCAAATTTCTCTATGCACTAATAGGCTGACAGGGCAGCTTGCTACTCTTGCGTTCACACTGGTCCATCCATGCGTATTCCCCCATATTGATGACCCATCGAATTTGTGACACCACAGACTCCACAATGGCTACCAATCCGCATATTGGGAAATTTATTGTGGACAACGTCTCACGTGCTGCTCACCCACCGATTCGGCAAACATTCTGACCTAAGCCACCCGACCATCCACCTTACGAAAACGAGCAGCAGTTCCGAGGTTCGGGTCCTGCTACCGGTCGTCAAGGCAGCGAAGATGTTTCTCCTGAAAGCAATTTCGAGCACTCGCCTTGTGGAGATATAAAGCCCTCGTTACGGTGGCATGGTGTCGTTTTCACCACTAGACGTCTAGACCTACAGGCTTGCTGACTCTTCATAGGACCACAAAGAAGAGTCGCCCAGACTCTCTCCAAACTGCCATGACGCTGGTCACAACGATCACCCTTATTTGCCACCTGTAGATCGCTTCCTGTCCACGGTCGGACTCGCAAAGAGGCGCTTCGCTACGACAGTGCAAACAAGATATCCCGTATCATTTGTTACTGCGTCGCCAGGTGTCCCAGAGCGTTACAACGTTGCTGTCAGCGCCATCCGTATCCACGACACTTTCCATTGACAAGCTACAGGCTTCAACTGGTGCACGCCGCCATGGAGCACTCCTACAGACTTCATCCATGGTGAATAACATGAATGAACTCTGGCAATTCAGCCACGGCGAATGTGGAACATTTGCCCTCGTGGCTACCAGTGTTGCTGAAAAACCACGACTATGACGGTGAATGTGGAACACTAGCCGTAACGGTCATGGTTATTCAGCATCGCTGGTATCCTTGGCGTCCCTACACTCTTTTTGGCATCAGTGTTCTCACCAATATTTAGGGACTTGGGTATTGTTGTCATGTACAAATTTTAATGAGCTTATCAGATGCGTGAAATACGCGTTACACAGAAAGCATCTCTCAGAGTCAGTGTATGACCAACCTTCACTGTAAGCGCGGCAAACATTTTGCTTGGATCCTCCAGCTGCATGTGCAATGCGATGGCCACATTTGCTGTCGGAACACGGCCACTACTTCAAGAGGTTGTTACATGACTTGCAAAAATGTAAAATTCATACCTTTCCTGATCGTTGATTGTAAACAAGGGTATCCCGCAGGCCTGTCGCAACAAGGTTGCCAGCAGTGATAAAAAGCAGCAGGGTATTCAGGATGACGAGGCTTATCCTAAAATCCCCATCTGAAAATGACTGAAGTACATAACGCACAGTTAAAGCAAGAGAAAGTTTAGAGAAAGCAGGGGTTAACGGCTAGAGCGGTAGTGACTAATACACGCAGGGTTCCCATGCACTTAGATACCCTATAATTTGTCTGGGTGATTGATCACCGCTAAAGCCCAGTTGGTAAGATCATCGAGAGAGTAAGCAGAAGGTCGCAGGTTCTGTTGCTGTTATCATCAAGGCGCCCCTCCACCTTACTCTTTAGGAGTGAAGCTTCTTAGACTCACACAGTGTCCATTATCACCGTCGTCGTAGATCCCACGTTGGAAGGAAACACAATCTGTTATATACACCATATATAAAGCGTTCATGTTGCGTGTATGGTTTGAAAAAATTATGGACCACCTGCCCGAAGGCAACCATGATGAAGTGCGAAGCAGCACCGGTGCGCACGCCTTCAACGCGTGTGCTGGAAGAACCATCTAAAGCGAAACTTGGTGTAGCCTCTACTCGAGTAAACGTTTTTTGAAACGCAAAGACAAGGGAGGTGGGTTGAGTTTCGTGTAATTTTTATCGCAGATAAACGATCTGATAGAGCGTTTGTACTCGACATGGGGTCAAGCGTTCGGGGTGGCGGAGACGGTGAAGCGAGAAAGAAGTGTGTTGCGAGCGAGCGGAGCAGCAACAGGGGAGCCGGCAGTTGTTCCGGGGGAGAGAAAGAGTGACGTCATCGCGCAGCTGTGGCTTGACCTACTTGGCACTGTTCCAACAACTGCGGCGGAGGAAACACAGTGTGGCATGTTGGCACGGAGAAACGTTGAACGGGGTATTTAAGCAGCTGCTTCGCATCTACACTAGGCCGTCCTCGGTCCATCCGTCATTGCAATCGTGAATCTCTCCGTCCGACCGTCTGTGCGTCTGTGTAATTGTCCATGCATCCATGCGTCTATCTGTACGTTCCACCATCTTCCATACTTTTTGGGACTTCACCGTTCATGTTACACTGTAAATGAAAACAGCCACCTTGAATGTTTTAGGGGATGATGCTTCCGTTTAGCTCCATTGGCGTGAACTTCTGTGGCCGCACTAAAACGAGAACATGCAGGAGTATATACATTCATTTGCCACCAGTTCACTCTGGTGGGCGCGGACGAAAGAAATCGTGGCCAATTCTTTAATTACGATTTGGTGCAAGCTCCGCAAACACTTCAGTTCATCACTCAGTGGTGTTCATTGGCTGCTGAAGTAGTGATGTACGCAGCTTCCCCGGGCGGCTAGTCCTCACAAATTAACGTGGCCCAGGCTAGTGCCTCCTATATTTTTTTCAGTGCCCTGGTGAACGCTCTCTTCAGGCCGTCGAGTGCGCGCTCCGCCTCCGCTTGCCACTGCCACCTGGTGGCTGAGCGCGAGTAGACTTCGGGATGCTGCTGGCGCTGAACGGCTGCGCGTATTGGAATTCTCGCGAATGCTTGTTTTTGTGCGGGTTAATTTGCAGTCATGCTTTTATACGGCTTACACAGATGCAGGGAGGATAAAAAGAAGCACGAACACAGCGGTGCGCTGTTCCTACGGGCTCTACCAGGCCGTGCTACCGGTTTGATATATGCGTTCGAGCTTTATACCAATGGCGTTTTATTTTCTTTTTCTAACTATTATCAACCTCATTAATTGCATGTATCAGTATGTAATACTGCTGTGTACCACTCTGACTATTTGAAGGAAAAAAATCAGATTGTCCTTTTTCATTTGTTACAAAAAAAGAAAAAACTCACCGGTTCCCTTATGGATTCGCCTGAGACAATTGAGCGACTAAAACCTCGTCTTCTTTCGATTTAATGCGCTGATTGTTTCCTAGTTCTCTCCGGTGTATTTCTGCGCCCAACATTGCTTTCATAATGCCTCAAGGATTGGAGACAAAGATAGCGTTCTGCCTCTCAGCTGGTGATGCACTCCCATTATGATTGGCCGATTTCAACCAAGCGAAAATGTTAAATGATGTCAAGTTTTGCGCCCTTCCAATACGTCACAAACATTTATTTATTTATTTACAGTACCTTACAGAGCCCTCGAGGGGCATTGCGTAAGGGGGGCGGTACAAATAACATGTATACATATATATCTACACATACATAGGCAAATATTGAATATATTAGAAAATGCACTACAACTTATGAATACGTAAGAAAAATACATACTAGAAAACTCAGTTACAGTATGTGAAGGTGAAATACAAAAAAAGTTATTATGACAGTAACTACAACCTAGCAATAGTGCAAAAACATCGGTGACAGTCCTATAAACACTGATGATTACGAAGGTGCGATAGAGCAGTTTTTGGTGCATAAGTATTTTTTAAGAGTATGATAGAACTTTGTGTGGTCATGTTCTGACGCAAGATCATCTGGCAAATCATTCCACAAACGAATAGCTTGTGGATTGATTGATTGATTGATATGTGGGGTTTAACGTCCCAAAACCACTATATGATTATGAGAGACGCCGTAGTGGAGGGCTCCGGAAATTTAGACCACCTGGGGTTCTTTAACGTGCACCCAAATCTGAGCACACGGGCCTACAACATTTCCGCCTCCATCGGAAATGCAGCCGCCGCAACCGGGATTCGAACCCGCGCGCTGCGGGTCAGCAGCCGAGTACCATAGCCACTAGACCACCGCGGCGGGGCAATAGCTTGTGAAAGAGCCGATAGGTTGAAAGCGTTCGTATTTCCGTACATGCGTGATATGCTGAAGGTGTTATATAGTGTGCTCGAAGTTCGATGTGCTAGATTAAGGTGAACACATGACATCATGCTGGTGTGGATGAGTTTGTGAAATAGTGATAAAATTGAGATGTCGCGGCGAATTTTCAGTGGCTCGAGTGCAAGGCTCTGTTTAATCTGTGTTACGCTGGACGGGTAGCTGTGATTACGCGCTATGAATTGACTAGCTCTGTTCTGTATAGATTCTAACTTATCTATGAGGTATTGTTGATATGGTAACCAAATGGAGGATGCGAATTCCAGTCGAGGACGGATTAGAGCAAGATAAGCCAGTTTGCATACATCGGAGGGAGCACTGTATAGATTTCGGCGCAGAAAACCTAATAATCTTGATGTGTTGGCACAGATAGAAGGGATATGTGTGGACCACAAAAGTGCAGAAGTTAAGTTTATGCCTAGGCATTTGTAATTATCAGTGCGCTCTACAATGCTATTATCAATTATGTATTGGCTATTTAAAACATTTATGATATCTAACGTCACATGATGATGCTTTCACGTAATGATGACTAATTTCATCACTCGTGTTGACCCCGCCAACGCGAGAAGACGCCGGGCACCGCCAGCAATCAATTTTTGCTTTTGATGAGGCATTTAAAGCTACTGCTTTAATGCATTGCACGGCTGTAGCCCCGTGAAATTTCAGCTTCCGCTGGTGCTTGGGGGAGCGTGGTAGCAGTAACCAGGCAGAGCAGTCGGTTTCCTAATAAATCTTAGTACTACACTAACATTGTCCTGGAGAGTGCGCGTCGTACTTTGACGTAGAAGATTGGTGTGCGAGGTCGATTTATTTGTGATTGGTGTGCGGGGCCGAATCAGCATTTCAAGTGCACAGAAATTATCATGAAGGTGATAGTAGTGAAAACATTAGGCTCTCCTATGTGCGGGCTCGTTTGAAGACCTGAATGCAAGCTCCCGAGTGACGGGAACAGCTTGGCTAACTGCAGAGAGAAGAGCGCAAGAACAAGTTCGAGCCTCGCCCTGACTGCTCGTTCTGACCCTCTGTGCCAGGACCTCGTCTCGGCGTCGAAGTCCTCGGGTGCATTCTGGACTGCACATCGCTCCACCTCACCCCGGGTTGGTATGGAGCAACGTTCTTCACGACCAGCCTCTGTCCTGGCCTCGGAGCGAGACGTTGTTCCGGGTCTGTTCATGGCAGCCGTCGATATGCTGTTCTCGGTGTGAGTGCAGGCAAGTCCAGGTGTTGGCCATCATACTGAAATGCCCCTGGTGGTCATCTTCTAGGACGGGCAACACCTCGGTACGGACTCCGAAAACACGAGGAACATCGCCTCCTGTAGACTAGAGAGCTTTAGGTCGACCGCGAAGTTCGCGCTCCAAGAGTACAACGTGAGTGGACGTACTAAAACATTAACTCCCCTTCCACGTAAGACGGTGCACGCATGTACATATATGTGAATTTATGTAGTGTGTATTCCCGTGTCTGTCTTCATGTATATAAATGTCTCTCGTTGTCCTCGAGCGTCCTCTGTCCTCATCTGGCTAACCTGCGCCCACAGTAGCGCACAAAGTTTCGGTCATCCGAATCTTAAACGATGTTGTTTTGAGTAAGTAGGGATTTCCTAGCCAGTTCGCTGACAGTATAGCGAGAATAAGGCAATGTGGGTTAAGCCGAATTTAGTTGATACAAACGAAGCTAAGCGAGAGAAAGTGAATTTGGAGTGAGTTGAGATTGTCCAGCTTGTTGGATGCCGGAGCATGGTCACATTAATCCCATCCAAATTACGCTCATCCGAATTAAGCTAACTTTGAGCAAGTAACTCATCAGTAAGTCAAAATTGTCTGGCCATATGAATAACAGCAATAAACGCGTGCTTAAAGGAGCTTCCCAGAGGCCTAGAATGGAATGGGTTAGGGACAATAGGTAATGAAGAGTACCTTAGTAACCTGTGCTTCACCAGTGACATTGCATTGCCGAGTAACTCAGGGCACGAACTGAATCTCGTGATTACTGAATGAGACAAAAAGGGCAGAAAGCTAGGGTAAACGACAAGGACGCTGAGAGTGCAGCTAACTCTACCATCGATCTTTTATTTTTTCTTTGTTTAGTGTTAATTTCCGTCATTCTCACGAAGTCGTATACAGCATCAAGAAGATGTTGCCCTTACTGGGCCTGTTTCGTGAAGGCTTGACAGGAAAAAGAATCTTATTCCGGGACTTTGGCCACGGCCCAGTGATGCAAACGACCAGGACAGGCATCTGATTCATCCCACACGCCATCAAAAGACCAGACCAACGAGCGGGCGAACGTAACTGTGGCGACACCAATGAACCTACTACTGACGACGACGCATCCACAATAGCGAAACGCGATGAGAAGATGGAAGATTGTTTGGACATAGATGACGAGAAGATAGTAAGTCACCACAAAAACACAACTTAGGGTATTCCGGCGTCTATATCCCCTGTAGAGAGCGGAAAATACTTAAGACAGGTGAACCCTATTGCTTTACATTCTGTGGTGAAATCAGTCATTGACCCTCAGCCAGTTCGGGGGCCATTTCACTGCACAAGGCTCGCTACTGCTTGACGTGGCCACTGAAAATAAATTAAATGCACTTTTGAGGTGTGGCAACCTATGTGGTAGAGCAGTTGGTGCTTGTCTTTGTAATGCCTACCTGTGAAACACTTTCTTGATCAGAGGTGTTCCGAAGCGGTACACAGAGGCGGATCTTCTCGGATACACTAAACCCCAAGGCGTAGTTCACGTCAGGAATATTGTTACACATGAAGTTTTTTCTTCAAATGAAAGAAAAGGTAAATCCACGGACTTGGTGGTGCTCGCGTTTGCCCGAAACACACCGGTTGATCACTCACTCCTAACCTTGGCTTCACTCGACATTAAACCGCTGAATACACAGAGCCACCACGGAGGTTCTTGAAATACAAACGTTTTTTTCACGTGGCAAATTTCTGCAAAGGAGATCTGGAATAGGAACACTGTGGAGGTCCACATGACTTCGAAAGTTGAAAGGCGTACTTCAAAGTGCAAACTGGAATAGTTACCATCCCGCCAACTAAAGTGGGTGTTCATTCCGTGCGAGTGCGCTGAGTAGACGGAAATCCTTTCTTACGGGGCCTTAACCAATTACTGCTCTGTCAGTTGCTCTGGCACCTGAGGGTCTTCCTCCTTTTATGAAAGATAGAACAGCAAATAGATTGAAAAATGTATCGAAAGTGCAATCATAAAAACACTTCCTGAAAACATCGATAAAAGCGAGTCAAGCAAAACAAGCAGCCAGGCCGACTAAGTCTACTCAAAACATTTCTACACAAGCCACCTATGCCAGAGTACAGAGACACGAATATGAGCAGAAGAGAAAAAAAAATTAGGCAAATATCTATAACACTGCCGACATTGTTCGTGTTCTAGTTGCCACATTACGTTTTCACCTAGCGACAATGCCAGTAGGTACTACGAAGAGCATACTGCAGGCCATGCTCGTGCTAGAATCACTGAGGTTTAGTTGTTTCGGGCACAAACAACAGTAAAATGTCGAGTGCAAAGATTTAGTGCACGTTAAGTCACCAAAAATCGCCTTTTATAATGCAGTGAAATTGTGCCCATACTGTTCCTCGCAAGGATGAACTAAAGCTGTTTTGACAGAATATCAAATTCCAATATTGGCTCAATGTCAGATGCTGGATTACCAAGACAGAGATAAATCACTAGATACGTCACTCACAAGAACCCCACCATAACGACTTTTCTAAATCGAAGTGCCGTTTTGTATGTACGAAGAGAGATACCAAGCGTAGCACTCAATCTGGCGGACTTATGCCCAGATGTTATAGACGATTGTGCAATCAAGGCACCGATAGAAAACCACGAAGTCAGCCTTGCATCTGTGTATGCGTCTCCTCCCAAAACAATTTTCATCAAAAAGTTTTTAGAATAACTGTGTCATCGTTGCCAGCTTCGCGCGTTACATGTGGTGATTTTAATGCGCATAACACGTCACGGGGGGGCAAGAGTACGGGTGCACATGGACGTTGTCTGGAAAGTGCTATCGATTAGCTATACTAATGCTTTGTGAATGATGATAATGTTCTTTAGGCCCCCAGCTTGCACAACTTTTATTGCCATGACTTTGCATTCGAGTGACGTTCAGCTCACGTGTTGCACAGTTCCAGACAGAATGAGAAGTGATTATTAGAACAAAAGCAGTTCATATTATTTCCATTTAAAACAAACATGCTGCTCTCGGTAAGTTTGTTGGTTTTAGTAAGGCTTTTGATAACGTTCAGCATTCCACGTTGTTTGAAAAGTTACAATGCTATGGAATTCGTGGTCATGCACTAGACCTAATAAAAAGTTATTCTAAATACCACGAACAAGTGGTTGGAAAATATATAAAGTTCTCAGAGCCGAAGCCTATTACTAAGGGTGTACTTTAGGGAAGCATACATGGACCCCTTCTTTTTATAGCTACATAAATGATTTATTTCGTAATTATCAAGATGCTGAATACGTCTTATGCCGATGAGGTTAACACATTCACTTCAGCTGAAGATAGTGTAACGCTTAAAGAAAAAATGAACCAGTTTTTTGCGAACCTAAAGCTCTGGTCACAATTTAAAAATGCCAACATAAACATTAGTAAAACAAAGTCGGTACTATTTCGATCTAAAAGTAAGCCTGGTAAAAAAAACACGCACCTTTGTTATGGCGTTACTTATATTGAAGCTCGTAAATCATGTAAACATTCTTAAAATTAAACTTTCCAGCAATACGCTTTAGTACGAACACAATGACAGTGCGCTGGGTCAGTTATCTCGTGTCGTGGGTGTGGTGTACAGTGGCAAGACGGTTCTACCGCACAAGGTAAAACTCTAACTTTATAAATCACTTTTCAGTTCACATCTTACCTACTGTTTCTTGGTATTTGATACTATAATTAACACGAATTTGCAAAAAAAACTGCACATGATGCAAAAGAAGTATGATGCAAAAGAATATTTACCCTGTCGCATGATGCTCACACAAGCGAATTGTTTCAACAGACTGGAATACTACCCATGCATCGTCTCTACGATTTTAAGATAGCAATGGCGATCAGGCGTGAATTGATAGAAAGTCCACGTTTTTTGTACGACCTTTTCAAAACTACAGCAAAATACTACATTGTTGGAAACACAACATAAAGAAACACAGAAAATAAAAACTATCAAACTACTGCACAGATAAGTTATCCTACATAGTTCCTACATTGCTTAATAAATATGTGAAGGCTGCATTAATTTTTTACACTGTACACAGACTCGACTGCATGATATACTCATCTTTAGTTTTAACATTTCTTTTTAGTTGCTATGTTGTTATCAATGCTATTTTTATTTCTGAAGTTTGGACTTGATTTGTTGTCTTGCTTTTTTTTAATACATATGCCACTGCTATCGTGCTAAAAGGTGGCTGTGGGCCTTTATCAACCTGTCTCTTTCGAAGAGCAGCTTTTACCTGCAGCTGTCCATCATGAAGTTATAGATAAAATGAACTATATAATAATAATAATAATAATAATAATATATATATATTATTATTATTATTATTATTATTATTATATTATTATTATTATTATTATTATTATTATTATTATATTATTATTATATTATTATTATTATTATTATTATTATTATATTATTATTATTATTATTATTATTATTGTATTGTTATTAGTGCACTTATGAATGCTGCTGGATTTCGTATGAAGGTAGCTAAACCCTGCGAAGTAACTAATTTTTATCGCTACCGAGAAAATCTAGGTCACCAATCAGGGACATATTTCAACATAAGCTTGCGAGCGGGCAGCTGCGACATCCACACTTAAGCTACCTGTACATTTTCCAGCTCCGGACCTAAAACTTCGTAACTTGTGTGCTGCTAGAAGCGCAGAGAAAAGGCTTATGCGAAGAGTTGGTGAACCAGCTAACAAAACTCAGTTCAACAGATGTAACGCAGCAATGCGGCGATACACCAAAAAAGCTTCGCAGGAAACAATGGGCAGTGTTTTATGAGAGTTTCGGTGTACTTACTCCACTTTCAAGAGCCTGGAGAGTTGTAAATAGTGCCTAAAGCAAGGCCCAGCATTTGAGACCGTTTATTGCCCTTGCGTTATTCAAGAATATATGAATGCCACTTTTAGCCGAAGAGTTTGCTGATGTCTTTGTAATTTGAAGAGACAGTGAACCACACTATTCCCTTCCGCTTTGTTGTGCTTCTGCCATCGACGCATCTTTCACGCACCGGGAACTCACGTCAGTCATAAGTTATCTTAGTCGAATCTGTGCTTTCGGACCTGATGGAATCACAAACAAAACGTATTTATGTCTGCCTGCAGAAGTGAAGAGTTGAAGGCTTCTGGTGTATTTGAACTATATGTGGCAGTCGCGAGACATTTGTCAGACCTGGAAAATGGCAAGGGCCATGTCAGTTCTGAAGCCACTTAAAGACAGGACAGAACTGGCATAACGTTCACCATCGCTAACTTGGTGCGTAGCGAAGATGAAAGAGAAGCTAGCCTGTGTTTGGCTTACATGGTGAGTGGATAGTCAAAAGGCTCTTCCAGCATGTATAACTGGGTTCCGACAACGGTTGAGTGTTCAAGACATCATCTTGAACTTAGTGAGACACATAGAACACCAACGCGCATAAGGTTTTTCAAAGTTGGCAATATTTCTGGACATTTCAAAAGCGTTTGACTACATGTTCAAAGGTGCAATACTTTCTAGTCTTGTGTCTATGGGCATGACAGGGCACTTTTTACGCTTTGTTCATGCGTTTGTTAGTAATCGCTCGATGCAGGTCAAGTTGGGGATAGTGCTCAGTGGCTCAAGAAAAATCACCATAGCAGTGCCACAGGGCAGCGTCCCGTCTCCAATGTTGTTCATTGTGGCCATGGGTGGTTTACCTAATGCTGTCAAGACGGTGAGCATTGCAGTTCACGTATCAATTTATGCCAATTACGTGCGATTCAGGCTGTCTTAACATCAGTATAAGCGATTCGAAATGATCGGCCAAACAGTTATCTCTCCCCGCAGCGCTATCTTGAATCTATTTTACTAACAGTATGAGCAGAAAAGCCTCTATTCATGCTGTTCCAAGCTGTACAAGGGGACGAGAAACAAGGATAAAAATAATATTTTCTGATGCACCAATTCTTCAAGTTATATACGTGAGATTCCTTTGAGTTTGTTGTAGGCCCGTGGGCTCAGATTTGGGTGCACGTTAAAGAACCCCAGGTGGTCTAAAATTCCGGAGCCCTCCACTACGGCGTCTCTCATAATCATATAGTGGTTTTGGGACGTTAAACCCCACATATCAATCAGATTCCTTTGAGTCACGCTACACTCCAGGATGAATTGGCGACGTGAAGTAGACAAGGCGATGCCTGCGCTGCCAGCCCGTGTAAAGTTCTTCGTAGGATGGCGGGAACAAGCTAGGGGAGCCACCCAACACTAATGATAAGGATATACGCGGCAGTAATTATCATTTGTGTGTGCTTCCTATTGCCTCTGATCCCTCCAAGTGAGTCACAGTGTGAACGACTGGGAACAATTTATTGCAACGCCATAAGAGTTGCTATGGGAGTGCCAAAGCTTGCAGCGAGCACGAAACGTGCTTCATGGAACTCGTCTTCCACCGTCATGTCTTCTCGCGTTTCAACGATTGCTGACACAGCTTTGCCGACTTAGCGAATCAAGCCCAGGACGAGCACTACTCAGTCGCCTTCGGTGATGCATGGAATTACGAACTTTCGTTGCCCTCAACACCCTTCGCCATCATGGCATGGAATTCCTCAAACAAAGACAACTTCGACCAGACCCACTTTGGCCACATGAGGATGTCGACTGTCAGGAAAAGATTACACGGTTGCACAGGAAGGGCTCTACACCCACAGTAGAAGTACGTGCTTCGTCACTTGAATACATAGAAGAAAAGTACGCCGATCATTTGAAATTTTTTACTGAAGGATTGGTCGACATAAGAACAGAGCAAACGCTGCAGCGTTTGTGATCCCGTCTCTAAAGGTGTCCTGGGCAGCGCGACTCGAGTGAACCAATATGGCACGTGCAAAAGCAGTGTCTCCACCCTGTTCAGGAAGAGTGCATCGAGGTAACCTAACTACACCCTAACCTTTAGAGCACGCCCCCCCAACGCGCGTCCAAGATGTGATCTCGCTACTGATGACGCAAACTCGCGGTAGTTTCCGAGCTCTGAAGACCGCCAGAGGGACCTTGTGCATATAAATAGCTCACCGTGTACAAGTTGGAGAAGTTTGTTTCGAGCTTAGCTGTTAGCGTGATGTTGCTGGTTTGGCACCCCACTGCAGTCTTTGCAGTCTTTTTTCTTTGCAGTCTGCTAGTTAATATTTTTCAACATCATATCTATGACAGAAATACGTCACTGAGCCGTGGTGAAACACTACCATAAAATACTTTCTTGTTAATAAGTTATTGGAAGAGTGCAAGGCGCTTTTCAGCGAGGACCTTGGAAGTAATTGGGCTATTCAATGCCGCAGTTGCATGAAGTGCCAATATTGTTAGCCAACGTTTGATAACACGATATTTTGAATACGGGAATCGCAACATATGACGGGGAGGTTTTAGAATTTTTTTCTATTGTGAATCAAAAAATAGCTGCGTCATCCGACCCGGTGAATCCGGGACTAAGGGGTTCCGGGACTAAGTTCACGGTGAATTCACCCTTAGTCCACGGTGAATCCGGGACTAAGGGTGAATCCGGGACTAAGTTCACGGGTTTTATCCTAGCCATGGCAGTCCGATCTGAATGAAGGCGAAATGATAGAAGCCCCTGTGCTGAGTAATGTCAGTGCACGTTGAACATCAGACAGTATAAATTTTCGTAGCGCCCCGCTACGGTGTCTCTCATAATCATATTGTCGTTTCGGTATGTTAAATCCCAAGAAATTTATTAGAGATAGCTGTGTCAGCGATACGTTTTTCTATCAGACGTCCAAATATATGCTTAACTAGAAGAAATGCAAGTTTGAAGGGTCGCTTGTCTTCGGCAGTACCAAAATGCACCCGTCTACCTAGTGTTGTGTGGCTTTGTCATTTCACATGAACTACAGCTGATGCGTTCGTGTGTACCACCTTATTCTCGTGTGCGTATTTCTCTGGATTCGCTGGTGCGCCATCTTTCAAATTCATCGTGCACCAACTGGCACAACCATCAACTTTTATGCCAAAAAAACGCCATTCTATTGACCGGTAGCGTCATAGTTGGGTGCCAGGACAGAGGGCAAGTACGCAAAAGTTAGAAATACTAGTACGCCGAAATATCCTTAATGGTCGTAGGCGCGTGTACGCTGTCATCTTTCATAAAAGGGAAAGCGCGCAAGCATGACAGCGGCAGCTGCCACAGAGTGCAGGCCATACTTGCGCGGACGTTATTAACAGTTTAAGAATGCTTGGTCGTTATCGGCGTCATCTATTGCCAAACAAGATTTTTATTGTATTTTATTTTTTTCATTTCTTCACTTGAGCAACAATCTGATATTTGTCAAGCTGGTGGTGGCAATAGGAGACGTTGAAAGAACATCACCAGACTAGGCCTCCAGCACCATACACGCACTCACTGCATAGAATAATCACGCGCACGTGATAAATAATTAACAAAAAGTACTAGTGCACCTAAATAAACAGTACAAATGACATTACACAGCGGTGGATTAGCATAAAGCAGAAATGCGGCTATACCTTAGTACAAACTACATCATACACACAAATATTACACTCTAAGGCAAAATGGTGTTAAAAGGGTGTGTGGTTCGTCCTTCTGGGAGTAATGGGGCTGCCACAACAATTATGCCTTTTAAGGACTCAAGGCACCGGGTCTAACAAATAGTGCCCACAGACGAGCTCAAGGAACTAACGTTTAGTCCTCACATTTACACCTTAGTGAGTAACCATTAGCCCCACAATTCACCTCAAAGGGCTAACATTTAGTCCTGACATTTGCACCTTATAGGGCAACTGTTACTCCCTACATTTATACCTTACTGAGCAACCATTAATCCTCACAGTTGCCCTTTGCCGGGCGAACGGTTGATCCACTCAAATACTCCAATCGGATGAACCTTTATCCCCAGTACAAACATTGTATTTCTGACTGTTTGCCGCCAGGCCTAGTACTTTTTTCGCCTGTTTTTCTGCGCAGTGATCAACAAATAGCGCAGAAAAGAACGCGTCAATAAGTAGTTGGCCACCTACGTGTAAATGGTTTCGCAGTCACGGCAACAATGTAAGACAAAAGTGAGACATCTAAATCTTTCATTTTTCTACATACACATGAAGTTTCTCCATTCTTTTAGGTGAATTTATGGTGAAGTGTACGAGTCCAGTCTCTTTGTCACATTTTTTTCACTCCTTGCGGAGCTCCTCCGACGAAACCGATATATGACAGGCATTGCAGACGCCAGCGCACGCAGCCTTCTGCTGTTGTGTTCCCACGGCTGTACGTACAATAATATAGTAAAAATAGTTATACACACGCGACAGAAGATGAAGATTTACGCAAATGACCAGTACGTGCAAGATAATATAAAAACATGCGTGTCAAATATGACACACAAATAACTTTACCTACAAATCTCGCGCATTGCTTCTGACGCTGCTCTGACGATAAAAATGGATGACAGGCATCGCAGACGCCAGCGCTTAATATCTTCAGCGCGGTGTGTGCCCACGACTGCACAACAAGTATGTAAAATAGCGAGTCACACGTAAGAAAGGATGAATAGAGTTGCATATGAGAAATACGTGCAAGGTGAAATGAAATTATACGTGAGATAGGATATGCTAATAATTTCACTGTGATGTCACACATCGTCCAAGACTCATTTCGATCCCCTTAGCGCAACAGCTTAGGAGCGGCAGCCGCAGCCACGACTCCGCGAACCACCATGCCGCTAACAAGTCGGTGAGTACTAAGCGACGTCGTTAAGCTTGAGCAAGCGAACGTGAGACCAAACACGCCGCTGCACGCGGAGTGTCTGCCACCAGCGAACTTCGAACAGGAGAGCGAGCGTACGCTTGGCCGCCACCACGAACAGCGCCGAGCTGGTTTGGAGCTAGTGCCGTAGAAATTGACGGTAATGCGGCCCTTTTCCACAAACTCGAGTGAGTGCAGCGCGCAGACGTGAGTCCGCTGCTGCGACCGACGGACGGCGCCAAGATGGTTGCGACCAACTGACGGGAAAGCCAACTGTAATGGCGACCAATTTTCAGTGAGTTCCGACGCAAGCAAAAGCCGCGCCAGCCCGTGCTGGTGCACTTACAGCGCGTGAAATACTACAACCAAGCTCTTCACGAGAACCCGCAACGTGTTTTCGACGACTCCCAACACAGCGACGAGGTCTCAGCCCAATATCGTCAGCCCGGGGCTCATTGCGGCGGCGAAGACAGGCGAGCACTCGATGCGAGAGTGTACGGGAGGCCGACGGCAATGGTGGCCTGATTTCCAGGTAGTCGCAAAGCACAGGCGTACTGCATACACCGAAGCTGACCTTCGCGATGCATTTCGTGCGTGCGATATACAGCTTGACCGAGCCCGTTGCCGGCAAGCGCGATCGGTATCGCACACGCGACAAGTTGAGTAGAATAAAGAATGATAACCTACACCTTCTTGCCTTTGACTTTGATATTGGCCTTCCCAACTGTTGCTGTCGTGTGTTGGTCGTGACTATCTCGAAGCCAGAGATATACAGCGCAGCGTGGTGACGTGTCGAGACTTGCTCCAAACTTCATGGTGCACCGAAACGTAAAGCAGCTGCCCACGCTCATCCAAGCGTACACATAAACACCATCTCGTAATTCCTCCATCGTCTAATCCAGGCGGCCGTGATGGAGCACTCCGAGCGCGACGCAAGGTGTGCCGTCGCCAGAAAAAATACGGGGAAGGCTGAGCCAGGACAGGAGGAGGACGGCCAGTGACCTTGGCAACGCTTTTCGCACTGCCTGCATTGCTCGGGTGGTTCATCTCTTTGGAGCGCGATTGGAGACTAATGGATTTGCACGCGGCACGCTTCCCTCTGTGGTTGCTTCTCAATGGTCTATCCGTTCATCGCGCGCGCCTATGGGGCTCCGTTACTCTTTTTTTGTTGGGTAATTTTGCCTTAGAGTGTACAGCATGAATGGTAATAAAACAGACAGGCATATCGATAACAGAACCATTGAAATCCCCAAACAACAAAGAATGAATAAATAAATACATAATAGTTAACTAAGTGAAGCTATAAACATTCAAAAATTGTATTTATGAAATTTCACGAGCGTCACTGTAAAGGAAATATTTTTTGGGCTTGCTTACAGATTGCTTCAAACGTGTGATGTGTGGTGGTAGAAAATATAAAATATTTGTGAGTCTTTAGGAGTTTTGAAGTTTGCCAGTTTAGGAAATGTTGTCTATAGTTTGTAGTGCTCTTCTGCGTAATGTATGCAGAATGTTTGCAGTGGTACTTAGGGCACTTGTTTGTATAAATGGACAGAAACATTGAAGTGTCGGCGGCATATTGAGAATAAATGAGCTCGGAGTTTCGATGAACATACACTGCACGAATGTTCAGTATTTAGCTGACAACGAAATCGAATGTGACAGTTTATGATAATATGACGAGTTATGGCCGGTAAAAAAGCGTTGCTCAGCTAGACTCCCTGGCCGCTCAAGCAAAGGGTGAGGCCTGTAGTGCGTCATTTGTTGCCAACATTTCGAACGCGGTGCGTGAGCCTGACGCAAGCTGCAGGCATCACCCAACATCAATCGTGGCGCGAGTGGTGTGCAAACGTTTTCTAGCAGTGCTTGTCTGCAAGCCACGACTCGTCATCTTTTGTGGCAATAGATGACACCGTAAGTGAACGTGCTTTCTGTTCGTCGTTCTGTTCGTCGCTGGTGTTGTAGAAAGCCGCCGCTAAGCGGAGGCCAAGCGCACGTGCATTTGGTTTCATAAACAAGCAAGTCAGTGTACAGCACTCACCTCGGCTGTCTAAAACGACGGAGCGTCGCACGCGGAACAACACCAGCGACATCTGCTGTCGCAAACACGCCACATCTGAGCATGCGCGGCGCCAATGATGTGCGTGCCCTGCTATTTCCACCCTTCTTTATCTCCGCGGCCGCGATGGCTTCCTTTGGTCGTCGAAGCGCTGCCAACATTACAGAATCGAAACAAACAACAAAAAAGAAATATTCTCGCTTCGTGATATCTTACCACAGCGACAACGGTTTTTCTTCGTCTTTTTTTTCGAAAAATCAGAGTGCTTTCGACGGCCAAAGTGGTTCTTGCATGCGCGGCGATAAGCAGGGATCAGTATTGCGAGGCAGGTGCTTCACTGGCGCCGCGCATGCTCAGATGTGGCGTATTTGCTACTGCAGATGTCGCTCATGCAGTTTCGCGCACGACGCTGCGTCGTTGAAGACAGCCGAGTTGAGCACTGTAAATGGTGGGTAAGAGGGCCACTCCACCCCCTGCATTATCGAAACTCCACGAAGGCTGAGCCCCTTTCCTCCTTTCGAGAGCGGTCACTGTCGGTGGCACATAAGTGAAACAGTAATGTGTATTTCCTTTCAACATAAGTGTTACAAACTTACACAGCTGAATTACTCGTCACATCTGAGGCTTCAGTAGTTAAAATAAATGAAGTAAAACTTTTTGCTGGGCAAGTAGGTTGATGTTTGCCATGAAAAGATGGTTTCGCACAAAATACACATGGTCCCATAGGACATGAACTTGTGCTCGTCCGTGTCTTCTGCGCCTTTGTGTAGTTATTGCGCAATTACCTGTAGAAGTGAAGGTTATCTTTCGCGCCTTACCACGACGCGTGGTACTGGTTTGTCTCATGCGAGGTGCTTTTGTGCCATACTATTAAGCCAGGAGTCACCTCTAGGGAGGGGCTTCCTGCTTATTGCTTCCTCGTTTGATTCCTTTCTAGCTGACGTAAAATTTTCCTCGCTCAAGATGCAAGTGCGTGTGAAACAGCAAACTTTTATGCAGGTGTCAATCAATCACCGTTAGCGCAATTTACACGAACTACTTTTGTTCTAAAATGTTCCCTCTCATCCTTTTTTTTGTATGATTTTCAAGTGAGGTACCATTGATCTCATGCTGCGAAGTATTAAGCAAAACGCCACTGCACAGGCGTAGCGCTGCAAGCATGTTGCTAAGCAATAAACACTTTTTTTTTGCAAACTAATTGGTTTGTTTTGTGAATTTGCAACTTAAAGCAGCCAACAGAAGGTTAAGAAAAATAAACTTTGTGGCGACGGGCTTAGTTTTACATCATGCGCTGCTAAATCAAATAACACTACTCTGAAACACGAGGAAGCACGATCACTGAGTTATTCCTGTTCGTAGAGTGAAATCGCTCCATTTCCCAAAATTGTCGATTGGGTCAGTGTTTGAGGTAAGCATGGCGGGTTTCCCTGGCAAGAACTTACTTGTGTTAGAAAGATTCGCAAGGTCTGTGTATGGCATGCGCGATATTCCTTGTGCCGCTTTGTCGACTTTCTTCCCGGAAGCGGAAATATGTGTCGTCGTCTCCTGAGATCTCTCTAAGGCTTGCCGCTACAAATGTAGCGACGAAGACGCTAGAGCAGAACCGGTTGGAGGGGACGTCGTGATCTCGACGATGCGGTGGTACTTTCTCTTGCGTGGCGCAATTGTAATCTGCATGTTTCCGAAGCGTTTTCAGCTGTTTAGATTGTAAATTGCGATTGCTGCTTCATTATTTCTGCTACAATAACTTGACCTTGTTCACTTACATTGCCATGGTTTTGAGACTTGCTAGCCTTGTTTTATGCTATAGGCCCCGTGATTTTGAGCGTGATAAGACCCCATGTGGTGGATGGACCTATATAGTGTTGCACGCCTAAAAAAATGATTCTTCAGGAAAGAAGATGACCAACGCCTTTGCGCGCATGACTGTGACTCCTATTAACAGGATTTTAGTCTTGCGTATGAGGATTCTTCGCAAGTGCAGATGTTCCTGCGTTCTTCATCTTTATTTTCTTACGCAAGCAGATGCAGCGCGAGATGTCTGAATTTGAGGTCTGGCGTACATACTACACTTCCTTTCCTGTGATTCGTCTTCCTCTTTGGCGGAAGACAAAGAGACTTACAGAAAAATATTAAATTCATGCCTGACAAGCGTATAATTATTCAAGACAAGCCACACAGATTGTTTTATGATCCCAGCATATACAAGCAATAAAAATCTCTCACAGCTTGTACCTTGACCCCCAATGCTCATTTGGCCAGCCATTGACGGCGTCTTTAGGACGGAGACAGATCAGAAGTAATCAGGAAAGTAACTGGACTACTTGGAGGACCTGGTGACACGAACTTGAGAGCCATATCTGCTGATGTCTGTTTGATCGCGTGAAGTGCGGGTCTGCAGAATTAACACTTCTCCTAGGCCTACCGCGAGGCACACGTTCACACAGGACCATCCCATTGGATCGTCTACATGGTCTTCAATTGTGTTGCGCTATCGAACGTAACGGAGCATATACGGATCGTCGTTTCTCAAAAACCTTTAACGCAGACCTCCGCTCGGAGCGTTCCCTTAGTCTCCGACCACATTGAAACCTCCCGATCCGATCTGTGCTCTATCAATAGTCCCATAATCTCAGCAAAGCACCACCTCAAACTGCCACGTAACTGGAACACGCAACGCGCCGACAAATAATTCATTCGCGTCCGCAAGGCTTGCGAGCTGCCCCTGGTACTACGCATGCTGCGGAGCAACACAGCTGGGAACTACTCACGTGCCATGAAGCTAAAACTCTGTAAATCTATTGGCACTCACCAAAATAAAACTGCTGGTAATCAGCACTCTTATTTCAGACTTCCGGTTTCACTTTGTTTTGTCGCATCTGATGGTGGCTGTGTCAGTTAGCACACTTGCACGTGGAGAAATACCCGTTGTAACGAAAGACATGAGCCTCCACCATTGGCTGTGCTTGTGCAATGCGGTGCAGAGTTGAAGACGCGGAGACTAAACATTCAATAAAAGCTGCCTTTGAACGCGTTCCGTTGCCTTCCTGATTCGATCACTTACCTCTAAGGTTGCGAGACTTGTTGCAAACTTGCAGAAATCTGTGACCGATGCCGTGAAAACCATAGCCACAATAAGGAACATGTACGACGACGAGTACTGCGCGCAGAAGAACCTTTGTAAAGATGCCAAAAAGACGATGGCCTGCAGGGAAGAAAGAGATCACCGAAGCAAAATTAGCCAAACTGCGTGCACTAACTGCATTTGTGATCTTTGCAAACCGTAAGGCCTTCTCTCAGGTTACTTGGAGAGATGAAAACTAATATGGCTACCGAAAAAGTGGAAGCAAGCGTGCATGCGTAACTTTTATATTCGCTATATATGTATCTCTCTTCTTACAACCTCGTGCGACAATCTCACACGCGGTATACCCGCTGTTTGCAGGTTTTTACAACAGGTACAAAGTCTGACAAGTTTTAAAGTGAACGTTAAAGCAAACCACTAGCATATATGAATACGTTGAGCGTTTCTTTTGCCTCGGTTGTTGTGCTGGCAGTATCGTGGTTTAGATAGTTGGTAATGGTTAATAACGCAGGAAGCTTGTAGGGGCAAATTGAGCGAGTACAAATGACGCAAATGCAAGTGTTGGTTATTCACATATATTTAACATACAGAGACGGATTAAATAGACTTCATAGGGAAAGCGAAGACAAACAACTTTTTCATTTCAAGACGTTTTCTTCCCATAAGTACCCGAAGGAACAAAAAAAATGGACGCGAGATAAAAATATTCACATGGCTTTGCGAATGAGCAAATCTTAGTTGTTTTTATGAAGCGAAATTCTTATTATCACGCAGTTTGTTTAAGTACAGACCTACTGGAAGGCCGAGGAACGCCAGAAGAGCGAGGAACGCCAACAGGCCGAAAATACAAAACAAACGCAAGCTCGGGTCGAGCGCGTGCACCAACGCTGTGGCTTGCCGTTTCATGCTGCTTCGTCGTCGTTCGCATAGTTCCCTACATTGGCCCCCGGTGAATAGCGTAGCCAACCTGGCGACTTAAGGCGTAGTCACTATAGCGGGGTCGTAATACGGCTTCAGGCGACTCACATGCACAATTTCTCGGCCACGACGGCGTAAGTCATGAGACTGTGTCAAAGGCTCAATCTCATAATTGACTGGTGACGTACGGGCGAGAATGCGGTAGGGCCCGTGGTATCGTGCCAGTAATTTCGACGAAAGGCCAGGAGTGCTCGGTGGAATCCAGAGCCAAACGAGAGCACCAGTCGTGAAAGTAGAGAGATGTCGGTCAGTGTCATGCCGTAGCTTCTGGTGGCCTTGGTCCTCGGTTGTCAGTGAACTGGCTAATCGTCTGCAATCTTCTGCGTACCTGGCAACATCAGAAATTGCAGTGTACTCAGAGGAGTCGGGCGTGTATGGGAGGGTAGAGTCCAGCGTGCACGATGGTTCGCGTCCGTATAAAAGAAAGAAAGGGGAGAACCCTGTTGTCGCGTGCGTAGCGGTGTTATACGCATACGTGACGAATGGAAGGACAGTGTCCCAATTGGTCTGGTCTGAAGCTGTGTACATCGTCAACATATCACCGAGAGTGCGATTAAATCGTTCTGTGAGGCCATTCGTCTGCGGGTGATATGCTGTCGTCATGCGATGAACCATGTTGCACTGAGCGAGCAACGCTTGAATGGCGTCAGACAAGAAAACACGTCCCCGGTCGCTCAAAAGTTCGCGGGGAGCACCATGGCGAAGAACAAAGTTGCGCAGGATGAAAAACGCAACTTCCCTCGCGGAGGCTGCGGGTAGTGCTGCCGTCTCCGCGTAACGCGTGAGGTGGTCCACGCCGACAATTATCCACCTATTTCCAGAAGACGACGTGGGAAGTGGTCCGTATAGGTCGATACCGACGCGGTCAAACGGACGCGCTGGACAAGGCAGAGGCTGAAGTGTACCGGCAGGGCTTTGAGGTGGGACTTTACGTCGCTGGCATGCAGTACAAGCACGTACGTACTTGCGGACAAATGTGTACATGCCGCGCCAGTAGTACCGCTGACGTAAACGGTTGTACGTTTTGAGAGCGCCAGCGTGAGCGCTTTGCGGGTCGTTGTGGAAAGCAGTACAGATTTCCGAGCGCATGTGGTTGGGTATCACTAACAGCCACTTCCGACCTTCAGACGTGTAATTCCGCCGATAGAGTAGGTCGTCTCGAATAGCGAAATGTGTGGCTTGACGGCGGATAGTTCTTGAGACCAAATTAGCTAACGGATCAGTCAGAAAGGCGAGGAGTTGGGAAATCCACACATCTTTGCGTTGTTCCGATGCCATGTCTGTGAAGTCGATTGGTGTTATGACAGCTGAAGAAGGTGACGAGGGGGTTGGGTCAGCCGGTAGCGGCGAGCGGGATAGTGCATCAGCGTCAGAGTGCTTGCGGCCGGATCCGTATACAACACGAATGTCGTATTCCTGTAGGCGAAGCGCCCAACGACCAAGGCGCCCCGACGGGTCTTTGAGCGATGATAGCCAGCATAGAGCGTGGTGGTCCGTGACGACTTCGAAAGGGCGGCCATAAAGGTATGGGCGGAACTTCGTCAAAGCCCAGACAATGGCGAGGCACTCTTTTTCCGTGACGGAATAATTACACTCGGCTTTCTTGAGGGTTCGACTCGCGTAAGCGACAACGTATTCTTGGTACCCTGGTTTTCGTTGAGCCAATACAGCACCAAGACCGACACCACTGGCGTCGGTGTGGACCTCCGTAGGCGCATCAGGGTCAAAATGACGTAGTATTGGAGGTGATAGTAATAACCGCCGAAGCGTGGTGAAGGATTCGTCGCACTCTTTTGACCAAGCAGAAATGCCTTTGGAAGTTGTCAACAGGTTGGTAAGAGGCGCGATGATGGAAGAGAAGTTGCGCACAAATCGACGAAAGTATGAGCACAGGCCGATAAAACTTCGAAGCGTATTGATGGAATTGGGTTGCGGATAGTCGGCCACGGCGCGGAGTTTCGCCGGATCCGGGAGAACACCCTCTTTGCAGACAACGTGACCCAGTATAGTGAGCTGACGTGCGGCAAAATGGCACTTCTTGATGTTAAGTTGAAGGCCAGCAGAGGTGAGACACGTGAGAATAGCACGAAGACGAACAAGGTGAGTTGAAAAGTCGCGAGAAAAAACGACGATGTCGTCTAGGTAGCAAAGGCACGTGTTCCACTTGTAGCCGCGAAGGATGGTGTCCATCATCCGTTCGAAGGTAGCTGGGGCGTTGCAGAGTCCAGACGGCATGACGTTAAACTCATACAGCCCATCAGGTGTTACAAATGCAGTCTTCGATCGGTCAGGATCAGCCATTGGAACTTGCCAATATCCTGAGCGTAAATCTAAAGAGGAGAAATATTCTGCCCCTTGCAAGCAATCGAGAGCGTCGTGGATGCGTGGCAACGGGTACACATCCTTCCGAGTTATCTTATTGAGCCGGCGGTAGTCGACACAGAATCGGATAGACCCATCCTTTTTGCGCACAAGTACAACAGGGGACGACCAAGGGCTCTGCGATGGCTGGATGACACCACGCTTGAGCATATCGTCGACTTGTTCGTTGATAATACGGCGCTCTTCCGCTGAAACTCGATATGGTCGTTGGCGTAGGGAGCATGAGTACCGGTGTCAATGTGGTGCGTGATGTTCGCTGTGCGACCCAAAGATGGTTGAGCGCAATCGAAGGCAGAACGGAAGTCTCGAAGGAGCGACAAGAGTTCCCTTCTTTGTGTCGGCGATAGCTCAGCGGCAACAGAGGGCTGGAATGAGTCTGGCGCGGGCAGTGTGGCCACAGGTGGCGTCATAGCATTGAGCTGGGGGTGAGGTGCGTGTTCGGCGAACTCTAGAGGACGCAAGAGGTCAACGTCTCGTATGTTACCCAAACATTCTCCGCGAAGTAAGGTAACTGGCGACGATAGCGAGTTCGCGACGAGCATGGCGGTAGCACCGGATTCCATGGTGAGTACGGCAAAGGGCAGGTGTAGGCTACGGCGGCGGGTAAATACGTCAGACGGGGTGAACAAAACAGTTCCGGCAGGAGCGGCCGTACAGGTCAGTGCTACAAGGGTGGATGTTCTCGGTGCTATTTCCGTGTCTGCAACAACGACAAGTTTGTAAAGTTCAGGAAGAGAATCCACCAAACAAGAGGTTGGCAGCGGTGTAAGGGCAACTTCTGCACGTGAGCAATCTATGATGGCCCGATGACGCGAAAGAAAGTCCCATCCAAGAATGACTTCGTGGGAGCATGATGCCAACACAAAAAATTCAATGGCATAAAGTTCACCTTGGATGATGACACGTGCAGTGCACACAGCTGTAGGTTCTATGCACTGCGAGTTGGCCGTGTGGAGCATCAGGCCCGAAAGAGGCGTCGCCACCTTTTTCAACTTGCGGCATAAGGTCTCACAGATTATGGAAACGGCGGCCCCTGTGTCGATTAGCGCTTGTGCGGCGGTCCCCTCAACATTGACGTCAATAACGTTTTGCGGCGAGAAAGATGGAGGCCTTAAGCAGTTCGAATTGTATGCAGCTGTTGCCTCCGGAGCTGCAGCGATCAGTTTCCCTCTTCCGTAGCAGGTCGGCGACGCATAGGTGACAGGGAGCGTCGTCGGGGCGATGGTGACCGATGGTTTGCGTAGGGTCGAGGACCGTCAGTGGTGTATCTTGATGACGTCCTAGACGACGACGCCATTGGCCTGTCCACAGTGTCGACTGGAGGGGGATCTCGGCGACAGTGGCGGGTGACGTGTCCAGCGATACCACAGGCGAAACAGATGGGCCTATTATCCGGCGTCCGCCAAGCGTCTGAGCGACGGTAAAATGGAGCTGAAGATCTCGCGTAGGGATACGGCGCAGCAATTGGGGTTGTAGGCACGACATAGGGTGGCGTGGCAGGTTGAGCATATGGCATACGCTGTTGCGTAGGACGAGCAGCGACGGCGGCGTACGTGAGAGGCGTAGTGATTGGTGGTTGCTGATGCACCGGCGGAAGGGCTTCAGCGACTTGGGTCCGAATGACGTTTTGGAGGTCCGGTGCCAAAGCTTGCGTGGGCTCATGTGTCAGTGGCAGTAGTGACAGCTGGCGCGCTACCTCTTTGCGGACGAAGTCCTTGATTGTCGAAAGCAGCGGCTGCTGCTCGGTAGGATGGGCAGGTAGGTGCAAGCTTGCGAGTGTGTCTGGCGTCGTGACGGCTTGACGAGCAGTTGCGCGCTGCCTACGCAATTCATCGAAGCTTTGACAGAG
This sequence comes from Rhipicephalus annulatus, assembly GCA_013436015.1. Classification (NCBI taxonomy): domain Eukaryota; kingdom Metazoa; phylum Arthropoda; class Arachnida; order Ixodida; family Ixodidae; genus Rhipicephalus; species Rhipicephalus annulatus. The sequence goes on from WOVY01014954.1 coordinate 888,411, forward strand.
AGAAACGAGGACAGCAATTGTAGAGGGATTTCTCGCGAGCAACATCTGAAAGGCGCCGTCGTCAATGCCTTTCAATATGTGGCGGATTTTTTCTTCCTCAGGCATGGTAGAGTTGATGCGGTTGCATAGATGCAACACATCTTCAATGTAGCCCGTGTAGGTCTCACCTGGTTGCTGCGCACGGTGACGTAAACGATGCTCGGCTTGAAGCTTGCGTGCTGCAGGCCGTCCAAAGACGTCCGTAATAGCCGTCTTGAATGCAGACCACGTAGTAATGTCGGCTGCGTGGTTATTAAACCACAGTTGCGCCGTGTCCGCAAGGTAGAATGTGACATAGCTCAGCTTACTTGGGTCGTCCCATTTGTTACTTGCGCTGACTTTGTCGTACCTCGCCAACCAATCTTCGACGTCCGACTCAGTGGAGCCCGTGAAGATAGGAGGGTCTCGTTGAGGATACACGGCACCGCAAGTGACATGGACGGTCGAAGGTCCCACCTGAAGAGGCGTCTCGGTGGCCATGTTCGTGTCACGTAGAGGGGGAAGCCTACGGGAGCGAAGTTCCAGGTTTGTACGGGAGTCCACACACCTCCACCAGATGTCACGCAGTTTATTTAAGTACAGACCTACTGGAAGGCCGAGGAACGCCAGAAGAGCGAGGAACGCCAACAGGCCCGAAAATACAAAACAAACGCAAGCTCGGGTCGAGCACGTGCACCAACGCTGTGGCTTGCCGTTTCATGCTGCTTCGTCGTCGTTCGCATAGTTCCCTACATTATGAAGAAATACGGTGCGCTGATCGGTGCGTGGCATGTGCTTGTGTCATTGTATGATTCCGTTGCAGCTCGCCCCATCTTTTCGAACGTGCTCACTGTTCTTGGCACGTCAGCGACGATGACGCTACTGTCCGTCAACCAATGGATTCGTGCATTGGTCTCAGTAGACCACCTGCAGTGTTGCTGAGTCCGGCTGCTTACCAGATCTTCATCCAACCAACCCTGGCAGCATCCCTCGATGCAGAACTAGAATACGAACCACCAATGACATCAACTCATCCAGCTGAAAGAGCAGGCGCTGCTGGAGGCACTTTGTGTGCCCGGCTGCTATGCGTCAACACAGCGTGCTAAATCACTCATGTTCCCAATGCAGGTTAGTAAAGCACACAGTATTTTTACAAATCGGCCAAGTAACTATACTTCCTGTTGCCGCTACCAGGCCTACATTGCTGCCTTTCCGCCGTTGTTCAATGCTGGGATGGTATTAGTTTATTTCTGTTGGTGGTGGGAGACGTAGAAATAAAGCTTCTAAAGCGAAGCAAGCGTCTCGCGATCAACGTCTACTTGAGGGCGTCGCAAGCGTACACAATTCTGTGCCAAAAGGCCCACCCAAGCATTCAGATCGTAGTGTTAGGCGCACATTGTAGTTTTTGAGAGCTAACGACCTCTGCCTCCGGCAGGGTCAATAAAAGGGAGACTTTTTTTGTAGGGTAAAAAGGCGTTTTCAGCGAGAATTCACTGCAGGCTTTGTCAAAACTTTGTTCCCGTTCGAAAGCGGGAGGTTCGTGCGAAATCAAAGTTTTTGGATTTTTGTAAAAATATAGAATTCACATCGCTTGCCAAAAGCGTAGAGAATAATAGAGGCAACTTGTTGACTGTTTCTCACGGCAAAGACCCTTAGTACTTTTTAGAACCATTGTCAGTGAATCGGGGTGCTTGCAACACAATGTTAGCCGGTTTTGCAGAAGAAATTGAAGTCACTAGTGTACAATGATTCCTTTCGTACGAAAAATGAAGATTATGTGGTGCAGTTCTTGAGTGTAAATACTATTAAGTATAATGGTTTCTCGGTGGACGTTCAAATTTTGTTTTACTCTCTACCTCAGCATGAGCCTATGTCTCACTGCAAGCGTGCACCGAGAAGTTTGGGGCTGTGCCTCTTTAGAATTTCTTCAGTGTTTCGTTGAGCAATTTCTCGAGCCTTTTAGAGTTTTATTATTGTTTTTAGGGAGCAGTCATATTTGTAGTGTAGTGGCATATGTATCGGGTCCTGTCTTGAGCCTCTACTTGTAGGTATTTCAGAAAATATGAAAGCTTCCTTGAGCAAATGCTTTAGCGCGTTCTAAAGGTTTTTAGGCACGTCGATAATTTTTTTTTGGTTTTATTATCTTCAGACTCCTCCTACCAAGACCTCGGTGACTAAGATTTTAGATGATTTTTAGCCGACATAGACAAGGTGTTGTTTTTACATTTGAGCTTTCGTTGAAAGGCGGTTTACAGTTTTGGATATTGAAGTAATAAAGGTGCCCAAACTCTACACATACAAACTATTTCTTGAAATTATGCGGCGATATAAATCTTACAAACATTCCTTTCAGAGTAAGTACAGTGTGAAAATGACCGGCTACAAATTCAGATATAGTTCTGTAATTTTTGCCTTGTAGCAGAACAAACTACGGAGAACAAAAACTTGCTGTTCGAATTCCTAACCTCTTTAATGACTATAACCTTTACCATAAATCTCGTCAAATTCGGAATTAGGAAGCAAGCGTATCAAAAAAACAATAAAAGAATTATTATTTTCAGAGGACTAATGCAAATAGAAGAATACTATGGTTCTGTATGAATGTTATGTATTTTGCTGATTTTCTTTTTCT